>JAVXUO010001210.1:0-47015 GCA_033065855.1 Escallonia rubra
TTCTCAACTACCTCAGATTGTGAGGTGGAAAAGGACAAAGACAATGTTGAGATTCTACATGAATCCTTTGAAGTTTTTCTTAGTGGATTCAGGATTGAAAACTTGGTTCAATATTTAGAGTACGAGAAAGTTTGTCTCGTTGAAGATTTCCTTGCCTTTGCGCCTAACAGTTATACATCAGTGCTTCCTATGTTGTGAAAGCTTCACTATTTTCCCAGAAAGGGTTGGGGCAGGAATTGCCAATGACTTCCCAATTTTTTAGTTCTCAAAAGTAAGAAAGATCAGTTTGGGTTAGGGTTCAAGCAACCCAAGAAGAGAAGAAAGAAGTAATCAGAAAGGGGAATCAGACCAAGAAGGAAAAGAAAGCAGACATCACATGAACTTCAAAGGCGTGACTAAGGTCCCCACTCTGAATGGATGTTAAGGAAGAAGAAAATGAACCTTTTCATGGATTTCCAGAACATGTCTACGATGTGAAAATAGGGAGCTGATCAAAGGATGAGAAATCTTCTATGACTGTGAATGGCTTGAAGACGAGGAACTGTTGATCCTAACTGAGCCGAGTACCAAAGATGTTTATGACTGAATGGACTTCGTAGAGCCTAAGGGAATGACAACAAGCTTCAACGATATGTGTATCTTGGTGCTTTGCTGCGAAATGGACGGCCAAATGATTGGTGCCTAACAACTTCCCACTGCTAAAATGGTTGAAGTCCTTTAAATGAATTCCGCAGCTAAAGGTTCTACTAGATTATCAATATTCCTATCGCTAAAAGTCTTTAGCGCCAGAATTTTCGTCACTAAAGGTCCTTTAGAATAGTTGCCGCTAAAATTCTTTAGAGACGGATTTTTAGCGACACAAATCCCATCGACTAAATGCGTTTATGATTATTTCCAGGGAAATTCAGAAATTAGGGAAAATATTGAAAATACTTTCAGTGAAGGAATATTATGTCGAGAAAAGTAATTAATTCGGTCAGTAAAAGTCCGGCTCGTGCCTAGAAATTTCCTAAAGTGGACGTGGAGAGATATTATTTAGCTAGTAGATAAGCTGGGTTGGGCGTCGGCCGAAGTTTTTGAGAGTGCACTGGGCATAGTCCGACCGTTGGGCCCGTTCAGCCTGCCCAAGTTCCAACCCTAGTTCAGAGCTTCGTTTTAAAGCTTGGACATAATGGAAAAGAGCATATCTGCCATGTATAACAAGTTATAAGATTAGTTATCGCATGAAAAAAGTATCGAGTATAAAGCTAAATATTAGCACAAGTATTACTTTTCCAAATGAAAATAATATTTTCTTTTTGGCTTAGTCTATTTTAATAGTGTTCATGCATTCTCACTACAAGAAATAAGGCTTTTAGCGACGGGAAAATCCGTCGCTAAAAGCCTATATTCCGTCGCTAAAACTTTTAGCGACGGAATACCCGTCGCTAAAAATCCCTCGTATAAAAGGCCGTTACTAAAAGTTTTGCGACGGATTATAAAATCCGTCGTCTAATATAGAACGTTTGGCAACGGATTTATTTCTAAATTAGCGACGGAATATCCGTCGCTAATTCTGTTTACGTATTTTAATTTATTTTCTTTTTAAAGAAAATTAGCGACGGATAAAAATTTTAGCGACGGAATTAATCCATCGCTAAAAGTCATTTTTTTAACTTTTTTTTTATTTTTTAATTCCTAAACCTGTAATAAAAAACTCAAACCAATTGGGTCTCATCCTCCGTCAACAATCTCAATATCTCAAACGCACGATTAACAATCTAAAATCATCAATTAACAACCTAAAATCATCGATCAATAATCACAATTATCAAATGCACAATTAACAACCTAAAATTATCAAACAAATAGTCAATGTTCAAATAACACAAAATTGTTCAAAATTTACATATCCGATGCGATTAATTTAAAATATTGTCTAATTACTGCTCAGAGTTCAACATTGGGGGAAAGCAGATTTTTCACAAGTGCTATGATCAAACACCAGCACTTGAAAACGCATTTGCCCCATGTGTTCAAAGATTACAAAGTCTCCTAGATGGAGGTCATGCTGCTGCACGAATTCGTTCCAACCCTTTTCGAAGCAAAGTTCCTCTTGGCCAACCTTCTTCTTCAATTTAACAGGCCATGACCCCTTGCGGCTGGTTAAAGTTACTTCAAATCTCAATGTGGTAAGCAATCTGCAAAATGCTACTGGTATGGCCTAACATATTCATAATACAATAAGACAGGTAAGTTTTTAACCAACGATAAAACTTTTAACACGCACGAAAACACAGAGAAAGCGGGATGGCATACAAGTTCTGCATGAAAACCAGGCATCATGACCTTGAAGAAGTGCCTGCCGACTGAAACATTCCTGTTCACTGAAGCAGAAGCCATTTAACCTACTTTAACATGAAAAACCAATCGGGCATTATTCAATTGATGAGCATCAATTTTATAGCTGAATTAAATCTATTACTGCAAAGTCTCCTAGATAGCTATTGCATTACTGCAAAATGGGAAATGTAATCTAAGAGAATGCATAGTTCAAATTCTACTCTTTCCTTTTCTGTAGCTTACATGGTAGCTTACATGGTGGGGGACTACATGAGCATTGACTTTAAAACCAGGAGATGACCATCTATCTAATAAAACCACCAACAAATCTAATAACTATATCCAGATCACTATTGACAAATGAACGCTCAAATATTCAGATCTTGTATCTTTACTACTACCTACACAAAGGTATACAAAAGTCTATACCAGCACCAGAGATTTGTTTTGAGAGAGGAACAATGGCGAACGAAAACGCATCCGCAATGCAAGCAAAACAAAGATCAGTAACTCAATCCAACAACCAATGAACTAAACCTAGCAACTACAAATCAAACAATGATGAGCGTGAGAAGGTATGAAGTTACACCATAGTTAAAAATAGAGCCTTAGTTCCTACTTTAGTTTCGCGCACTTGCACAATCAAATACGTGCTAATTTTACCGCTTTTATATTCTTGTTTTCGCTTCCGCTCGGCAAATGCACCGCCAACATTAAACCGTAAAATGGCCAGCTATCTCCAATTTGGCATTGAACGGCAATAAATGATGATGTTGGACCTTCCAACTCTGTTATTAAATCGCTGATGCATGCATGGCAGTGGGTGGCACGTTTAAACATGTCCATTTTCCAAACCAGACTTCAGTTACTTCGCAGGGTCGGCTTGGGATGGCGACGTTTTCTTCTCCCAAGTCCTTTAACCGTCCAAAAGTAATAAGTTCACAAATTGTAGGTGGAGTAAATTTTGGATGCAGAATAGTTACTTAAGCACGTAAACATTAACTTTACTCGTTATTTGACTAATCCAAAAAGTTTAGACTGTTTTGACCGAACTTGTAAAAGAATTTTTGTTTGATTTGTAGTTGCTATTTGAGTTCAACAGAGTGTAAAGTGAAGAGTATTCTTGGAGTTTTTCGAAATGGAATTCTCTGGCTTCCATGGTCTTTGGTTTTGCTTCATTAAGAACAGCACGTAAAACAAGGGCCTAACCATGAAGGTAAGGAATGTAACCATGTGCTTATGATAAGTACATTATTTAGTATTCCACACAGATCTTCACCTACAATATATGTCCTAACGAGCAGACTCTGTCGTGGCATTACGTTGGATTGAGGTACCCCTAACATGTGGAAGCCAAAGGTATAGAGACACGCTTAATCTCGAATTCCGAGTAATCACAAAGGATATAAAAGAAATAACTCTATGTAACTTTGACCCAGTTGTGTACGTGATGATTTTGTGATACTCTTTCAACAATTCACAGTTATTCTATATGATTCTTTTCGTCTCAAAAATTTTACTTTTTAGAAAATCTAAAGTATATAGCTAATATGACTAACACAAGCGAATGACAGACAAATAGGGGACTCTTTCACACTGCTAATAGGCTAATAGCTAGTGTATGACCGAAATGAATTCCTGATTCTATTAGGGCTAGCTTCAGCGCTTGACTAATATCATAGGGACTTGAAAACGTAATTAGCTGATGCTCTAGACTCCTTTGATATTAGTCAAGAGCCAGCGCCCCTATAGAGTCAAGATGTTCTGCTATCATTAGCCGATATCCCACTGCCTAACGGTGCATTCAATATCCAAATGCCAAACTACTCAAAGCACAATAGTGTAGGAATCAAAGGGCATTTTCTTGAAGGTACCTAGTAAAAAGGGTTCAGTTGGGCTAAAGAACATCCAGATCAATGAAGCAAACGGAAAGTAAGAGAATCTCATAATGTTGCACAAGAATTGAATAAATAAGACTAAACGGAACTTACCTTAAGGCACAATAGCCGGCGGCGGCGTCGGTGGCGTGACGACGGTGGTAGTCTTTTCACGCGGCGGCAGTGGAGGGAGGGGTCACCGTGGAGCGGGATTGTAGGAGATGGGTCACCGTGGAGGGGGATCGTCGGAAGTGGGTCACCGTGGAGGTTGGTCGCCAGAGCAGAACAGCGGTGGGAGATTTTTCAGAAAGAGAAACGGGGGAAGAGAAAGAAAGGCAGATCTGGTTGTTTTAATCGAGGACTTTTAGCGACGCATTGGGCCCGTCGCTAAAAGTCCGTTGGTAAATCACGATATCTATCGACGATAGTTTTGGCAACGGATTCCTTCCGTCCCTAAAACAATTTTATAAAACCCTCGAAAAAATTAATTTTATAAAAAAGGTTTAGCGACTGTAATTCCGTCGTTAAAAGACCGCCGCAAAAAAATTGTCGGCAACAACTTTCGCCGACGGTAACTTCGTCGGTAATAAGTTTTTAACGACGGAATTTTACCGACGGTGGTATCCGTCAGTTAAACTCGTTTTTACCGACGGATTGTTATCCGTCGGTAAAACTCCGTCGCTAAAAACGTGTTTTCTTGTAGTGTCTGTAGAAATGAAATTTAAGGACATATATGGCCAGGGTTTGTCATGGTGTTGGGTGGGTTGTGGGGCAAAGAAGCACGAAAGCCTGCCATGGTTATACATCAACTATATTAATTGAAGACACATGACATAGCTTGATGAAGAATTTATGTTCTTGCACAATCTACGAGGTGTTGCTACTAAAAGCAATCAGACTAAGGTGATCTTTGATAAAACTGAAATTTAAGTGATGAATACTTAATCACTGAATATGTAACTGAAAACTATAAGCAACTGAATTTTCACTATTGAAATGTAAATTAATGTGTTTGGTAAACAAAAAGCAGATGTCTGAAAATTGTTCCCACTTTACAAATTTATCCATTTTATCATAACTGGATATGCATGTATTTTATAAAATTTTAATGCTGAAACAGTGTTGGTTGTATTGGTGGTGGTCATGTTGGCGGCTAAAAGGTACTGATGATGGTGGCGGCAGTGGTGCATGCAGATGTTGTGATGAAAATTGTGGTAGTGGCAATAAGTGTCAGTCATGATGGCGTCTCTAGTATGGTGGATATGATGATAGTTTTGGCAGACTTGTAGGATGAGGAGGTGGTGGTGGTGGATCCGAGGGTTTGGTAGAGATGGCGGCATTCTCATTATGGTGGGATGTTGGTGGTGGCGTGGTGGTGGTAGTGTGGTGGCGGCTAGGCCGTGGTAATTGTGGTGGTGGTGATGGAGAGAGGAATATAGTGGTTGTGTTGGTGGCTCTAGAGCAATGGAGGTGATGTTGTCAGCAAATTGAGTGTACGTGGTTGATCAGGGTGGTAATTATTTTGCTATATAAAAAAATTTCAACAAAATTTGACCATCTATCTTACTTAATTAAGTGATAAATATTAAGTAAGTTCACTTCAACTCAAAATTTATCGATGTCTTTTTGGCAAGAATTAATTCTTTAAGCGATACAAGGTTGAGCGTTATCAAGCACGCTTAATTAGAAACTATCAAAGATTTTAAATTTGAAGTGTTAATTGCATTACCAAAAACACCCTAAGCAAAGGAGTAGCGTACCACCATACCCGCAGATAGATTGAGCAAGCATCCAAAGCTAAACAATTCAGACAAAAGACTCAAATAATACAAATATGAGAACCTATATAATAGCTGGTGTAATTAGTCTCTCTTATCTATATTACCCAGCATTGTTATAGGCCCTTAATCTCATTTTTGGCGACATATTCAGATGTGTAATAAGCACTGTTTTATCTACAATCTAAACTTTCAGACAAACTCAATATTCCGAAACTAAAGTATTCAAAAGAATTAAACAACAAAGTATTCAGGATTAACTGCCTACTTCAAAAGAATTAAACCACAAAGAGGCAGTGAGTTCCATCCAATGAGCTACAGCTCCAAAAGCAGCGGATCAAAAGGCTCGTCGAGTTCAAAATCTTCAAGCAGCGCTTTTACCATGTCTTCACTCAGAGTGTTCTCGCATGCTCCTCCAGTGGCTATTGTGTTGACAGTGGCATCCTCGAATGAGGAAGGTCTGTAACAAGGAACTGGCCCAAACGGCAAGAATCCCTGTTGTCCAGCGTTTCCGATACTAGTACAGCTACTACCACTAGACATCACCGCCGATGCCGCATCGGATAACCTGCACCCTCCTTCTGCGGCTAATGTGCTGTTCATGCCATCAACTTTGGCGTAGCCAGCATTGCCCATCGTGGTACCACAGACATCAAGTGGCGGTGGGGCAGAATATGGTGGTGGCAGAACATTCTTATAATCTTCTCTTCTTGCACCCTCACCGTCGCACAATCTTCTGTTCTTGCCGCCATCCTTATCTTGCTTCCTTTGGAGTTTGATGCGGCAAGCCGCGTAGTCTGGCACGGTATTAAATGTGAACTCGTCCATGTTGCAGCGTTGCTTCCGTAATGTTCCGGGAGCTCCTTTGTAGACGAAAGTCTTCATTGAGCCGATTGTCTCTTTGCCTCTTTCATCGAAGACATCCGAGTTGTGATATCCATGCCAAGTACCCATTTTCCCTACTGTTCTGACGATCATCTTCAAGCCTTCTTGTCTGCCCTTCTTCTTCAAGTTGGTGAAGACGTAAAGCAACCCGTTTTCACTGCTTTTGAGGTCCTCGAAGACATCTTGGAGTTGGTTCTCGTCATAGATATCGCGCTCAGTTATGATGCCTTCCAGGGGCAATGGTTTGCCGGCGATCTTGGCTTGAAGGTATATAAGCAATTCATGCTCGGTGGGGCAAAATCTGTAGCCCAGTGGCAACATCGCTGCCATGTCTGTATCAACCGCTCTAACAAGTTTTTTTTTCTTGAAGATTTGATGAGAGGGCGATTGTCGTGCAGGATGGCAATAGAAGTACAGGGTATGTGTATGTAATTTATAGATATATCCTACTCCTAATCATAATCATAATTGGACTGGGGCGCTTAAACTCCTAGTCTTGTGTAAACTAGGTTAGGGCTCTCAGTCCTATTTTACGTTTCCCTTTTTATTCCTGATGCTTTCCTTTTGTGTAACTCCGTGTAACGCTTACTGATTAACAAGAAAAGTAAAAGAAATTCGGTTAGTTTAAAACTGCGAATTGAATCAATCAGAGAAGCCAAGATTCACTAGCTAGTTAATTGAGGTTTCGAGCAGTATAATTTAAGACATTATTTTTGTTTTTTTTTCTTCTGAAAACTCCTCACTTGCACCATGGCCCTTATGGGTACAGCGTGACAAATAGGCAGCCGAACCCTTTTTTATATGTATATGATCGAGAAATTAACTGTCAAAAATAGGTGAAGTTACCTAATCAGTATGGTTCATTTTTTTTGTTTTACTCTAAATATATTTGATTTGTTTGAAAAATATCTGGGGCAACAACGTAAACTTAATTTTTAGAAAACATATCCTAGAAGGTTGAGAAAAGAAAAAGGAAAAGAAATAAACTAATCATCTTCAAGAGCTTCAACTAAATTGCTGCTTTACCTATCATTAATTTCTTTATCTTCCTCTCGGTTTAGTATCAAGTTAATCCTTGCAACAAATATACAACTCCAACGACTTGGGGTTTAGAAGACTCCTCCTATCGTCCTACATCCTCTCACCCGCAAAACAACACGACTCTTAAGCATTAATCGTGGAGGGTTACACCTGTACTATATCACGTGTAATTCGAAATAGAACACGGTCAGCCTTTTCATTGGTTTGAAAAAGTTAACAAATCAAAATTATTTTGCTCCTCTAATTGAAATGAAGCATTTAGATTAGTATTTGCATACAAACCAATTTCATTGAAAGATAAAAAAGATGAAAAACCTGGAGAATGTTCTTCGAATCTTGGCTGTGTTGCCACTGAATCTTCCATACCCTCAAGATATGACCTATACTATATTTGACCGCTCAATGATGTAACGTTCACGCGCATACCAGTGGAATTTCGATAACAGTCACAAATTTGTCGATGTATTTATCTTACATGAAAGCAGGTAGACACACTTGACCCATACCTTATTCTGTCTGAAATCTCTGTAATTGGATAGTTTACACCCTATAATTTGAACCTAGAATCCAAAGCAGTGGTAACATCATATACAATAGGCAATTCTCACCAGTAGTTTGAAAAATTATGGTCCACTTTGTTTCACTGTAGCCCTAACATTTTCAAATTCTCCAATGGTCTAAAACTTTAGCATTTTTAGTATGTCTAGTAT
Source organism: Escallonia rubra (assembly GCA_033065855.1). Taxonomy (NCBI): domain Eukaryota; kingdom Viridiplantae; phylum Streptophyta; class Magnoliopsida; order Escalloniales; family Escalloniaceae; genus Escallonia; species Escallonia rubra. The sequence continues at coordinate 8,614 of JAVXUO010001210.1, forward strand.
CACGAAAGAAGACATCTGATAGTAAGTACCAGATTATATAATGGTAGACTTGTGAAATACCTCCAAATTTTCAACCATGTATCCAACTACCATCCATGCATAGGAACTTGGCAAGCCTTCTAGCAGGAACATGGTTAGTGTGCAGTGATTATATATTTGTTTGTATACCAAAACACGTAAAAGTACAAAATTTGTAGAGTTCCACCTCTCTGGGGCATTTGCAAGAGGTCTCCTAGTGGGCAAACTATATTGAGCACACAAAGCATTAAATTTCTGTCTTCTTACCCTTGAAGAACTAACAAACCCTTTATGTTCGAAATAAGTGGTACTACAGCAGGTAAACCACATTGAGTAAATTAAATTAATTATATGACAAAAACATCGAATATGAAACTGATTTCCACCTTGTATAGGACAGAGGTTTGTCTTTAACAATTCAACAACATTATTATTAGAAGCATTACCAAGACTAATACTCATTATCATGTTATCTATTTAAGTACGAAGATGCTCTACGTACAAATCAACAACGACATATGTATCATGTGGATACAGAAACACTGCAAAAACATGATTCTCTTACAAGATAAATAACTAACCAATGTTTAGCGATATTATATTGTTTTACTACATTAGACCTAGTAGTATTTCTAAGTATCTTTTTATAAAAATAATTATTGATACATCTAATACACTTTTCACTATTTGTGAAGCTATTAAGTTATTCCTCGCATACAACATATTCAGCAAGACTGTTTCTTTGTTGTCATTGATTTTAAGTAAATAACTTATGGTTAAAGGATACGGCCTTAGCTATATGCTCATTGCAAAAATTGCCGAGTAAGATGCAAATTATCACTACCACGTGAAAAATTATGAAACAATACTTACGTTAAGCTTTGAATAGGCCACCAACCATAAATTTGTAAAGTAATTGCAACACATAACATTCAATTATCTATCTATCTTTTGGAATTTTGAGGGAATTGAGGCAGGATTCGTTGGTCCTTCCTCTCCATGACCATTTATTTAGTGACGATTGTACGTAGCAGTATTAATGTTGCCAACCGAGTTGACAAAAAATTTGTTGATCTTATGAAGGTGCAAATTAAAAATAAAAAATATTTTGGTTGAAAGCAAAGAAATTTTGGGTGTATATACCCACTGGTTATTGCTCTCGAAGCTGTAGTACTCGTGGCGGTGGACGTTTTTGCCTACGTAATTTTGATGGTCTTGAAGTAGACATGTGTAGTGAACTGCCTCAGAAAAATCCTCAGAAGGATTTCAGGAGTCGCCATCTTATTTAATTTAAAATGAAAATATAATAAAAAAACCAAGAAATTGACTCTGAAAATGCCTGAAGGACAACTAATCTATCGAAAGCAGGGAAATGGGTTTGAGACTAAGTTATATAGCGGGAAGTTGTTAGGCACCAACCATACCCTTCTGGTCTCTATTTCATTTTGCATTTATTTTTTGCCTTTAAAATACATAACACGTAAAATGCAATAAAGCTAACCCTAAGTTTATTTTTATATTTTGGTTTGAACTCGACATAAGGGGTTGAATGGCCTAAGTATCCGGTCAGATAAACAGGAATCAAAACCATTTTAGCGATTGACTCTGATCCTACTGGAGACAATCTACATTCCAGTCTTAGACCTAGAATGCGAAATAGAAAAGATATTTTTTTTTAGTTTTGTACTGGAAATGCAATCACAAGAAATGGGAGACAATTCTATAACGATGATGAAGTAAGCTACTAAAAGTTAACTAAAAAATTTGCTTGTGTGGATGACTCGGGAATGCTCTCTGAAGGATCCACGATGCAAAAGACTAAATGACGGTAAAGTAAATATGAATGGCTAAATTCTCGAGAGAGATGATATACCACTTCACAGAGAATTAGTATAAAAGCTTTAGAGGATTACTTGAGATTGAGAACCCTGAAAAAGAAGGCCACGGGGCCTCTTTATAGAGTTCTGGCGTGCAAAAACTGAAAAGATTGGCTATGCCAATCTACGAGCTGGAGATAAGTCAGAATATTTGATAAAAATGGCAGATTGACAAAAGTCAACAATTGGTCGGTTTGTCAAAAACTGGACAGTTCATCCCATAGTTTTATAATGTTTTTTTCCCAAAATTTTGGGCATTAACTTACGTTAATTTTAGTAATTATATCTGATTTTGAGATGTGATGTACCAGATTCGGCATTTATCTTCCTAAACCATATAAATCAAGGATTTAATCCTTTGCACATGGAAAATTCACACACTACAAGAAAAATAACTTTTAGCGACGAAACAGTTTCCGTCGCTAAAATCACCTTTAACGACGGATATATCCGTTGGTAAAAGTCCATCTCTAAAGATATTTGCCGATGGAATATTCCGTTGGTAAAGATCTTTAGCGATGGATTTTTACCGACAGTATATCCGTCGCTAATTTGATTTTTAAATTTTTTTTCCTTCCTTGAATTTCTTTTTTTTTCAGAATATTTTATAAATTATTTTTTAGAGACGGGTGTTTATCGACGGATTTTTAACGATGGTCGTAATCCGTAGGTAAAAGTTTAATTGGACAAAAATTCCTAATTCTATTATTTCCTCCCCGCCGATGCATTATCTCCTTATTTTCTCTGTCTTTCACCTTTCTCTCACCCGCCCACAATCCTCCAACTCCCCGGTGCCGCAACCTTCCCCTAACCGCACTGCCGCACCCCCAACCCCACTGTTTCACCCAAACCCCACGATCTATGGTTCTTATGAGTAACGACGGTGGAGTGGATTAGAGCCCACCGGTCATGATCTAGGGTTCTGATGACCACCGACTAGTCAACCACGTCTTTTTCTCTTTCTGATAGCACGGCCGACGAGTTGACCGGCAACGGCGAAGAGGTAATCTTTCGGTTCAAATCTGAATGATGATTAATTGAGAATTTGAGATTGTTGATTGAGGATTTGAGATTGTTGCTCTGAGGGTGTTTTATAGATCTTGCTTTTGCAATTGTTGATTGAGCATTTGAGATTTACAATTACAGACCTAGATTGTTCAAATCTGACCACTGATTAACTGAGCATTTGAGATTGTTTATTGATTGAGGATTTTATGTTGTTAGATTGAGCATTTCATATTGTTGATTGAGATTTGTGACCTAATTGGATTGAGGTATGTGACTTAATTTCATTTTTCATAGTTAACTGCATATCAAATCAGGTAACTAAACATTCATTTTCATTTAAGAAACACCATTATATTGGTGTTATGCTTGCTTGGAAATTAATTAATTGGGGATTGTTTAAAGTCTATTCAGACTCATTTTGGTTTACTTAATTGTTTATAATGAATCTAAGAAGAAAAAAAGGAAGGAAAGAATGCTCAATCTAACAAGTTGGTGGAGATAGTGTCCCGCAGTGCCGGAGCACATAGGCCAGTCACGCAAACACCCTGACAGAGACAGTGTCCCGAAGGAGTCGTCTATTCTGCGGGCCAAGGTAGCATCCCGAGGAGTCATCTACCTGGCGGGCCGAGGTACATCCCGAAGGAGCCATCTACCTGGCGGAATGAGAGTCTTCATGCCAGAGCACTTGGAGCTCCCTAGCGGACATAGTGTCTTAGAGAGCGAGCATATCCCCGCAGGTGAGTCCTTGTGCCGGAACACTTGGAGCATGTCACGGTAGCATCCCGGAGGAACCGTCTACCTGACGGGCCGATGTAGCATCCCGGAGGAGCCGTCTACCTGACGGAAGGGGAGTTAAAACCTCCCTAACGGAGATAGTGTCCTGGAGGAGTCGCCTATCCCCGCGGGTGAGGCCTTGTGCCGGAGCGCTCGGAGTTTGTCAAGGTAGCAGCCCGGAGGAGCCGTCTACCTGGAGAAAGGAAGTTGAAAAGCTTCTTGGCGGAGATAGTGTCCCGGAGGAGTTGCATATCCCCGTGGGATGCTACGCACTCCAGAGAATGGGTCGAAGCATGTTCCACGACCAAGGCAAGGTGCGCATGGTGTGGTGAATGAGAGTGGTGCCTGGGGGTATGTAACATGATTGTGGCGCATGGGCACGATGAAGTGTGTATGGTGTGGTGCACGGGCGCCGGCGATGAAGGTCGCAAAGTTATTGCGCGGACGCAGGCGACGAAGGTCATAGAGATGACGTCGGGACGACAGGCGACGGGGGTCGCGAAGACGACGTCCGGGCGACGGGGGTCACAGAGACGGCGTCCGGACGACGGGCGAGAGGATAGCGGAGACGACGTCCGGACGACGAGCGATGGGGGTTGCGGAGGTGACGGTCGGACGACGGGGACGGGGGTCGCGGAGATGACATCCAGACGACGGGGGTCGCGGATTTGACGTCCGGACCACGGGCGTCGGGGGTCGCGGAGATGACATCCGGACGATGGGCGAAGGCGACGGGGGTCGTGGAGATGACGTCTGGATGACAGGCGACGAGGGTCGTAGATGATGCATGGTCCTTTGAAAATTAGTAAAGGTGCTAAGGATGGAGGCCAAAGGCCAACCCTTGGGGGAAGGCCAAGGCCGACCTCAATGGGAGGCCGAGTCTGATCCCAAGGGGAAGGCCAAGGCCGAGGCCGACACCAAGGGGGAGGCCAAGGCCAACCTCCTTGGGCAAGTGCCATGGCGCGTCGACGCGCGACGTGCGACATGCGACGGTCGCAGCGTGATGAGGCGTCGCGTGAAAATGAGCTTCTTAGTGACGAAGTAACGTAACAAAAGTGAGAAGTGCACGTGACTTGAGCGTGCACGCTTTGACCGGTTGTGAGCGTTGAATATTGACTGTTACTTGTGCGGACGTGTCATGAAAATTGAGACCCCTAGTGGGCCTTTGGGTGCGACCAGAATAGGTTGGGAACAAGGGGATGCCGCGTGGTGGGGGGGAGCTTTCCAGCTGGGGATGCCCCCAGCATGGAGGCTGTTAGGCGATCTTTCCTCTTGCCGCTGACAAGAAGCTGAAGAGACTACAGCCCAAAAGATGACCGAAGTGTTGTTTGATTCTTCAACTTGCTCATCATCTAGACGGATTTTGCCTTTTTTAGACAAGTCCATAATCACCTCCTTGAGTGTGAAGCACTTCTCGGTTGGATGACTGATGAGCCGGTGGTACTTGCAGTACCTCGGGTTGTTTTCTTGCCCCGCGTCTTCCGCTCGTTTCAATTTAGGGAGATCAATAAGCTTATGTTCGAGTAAGAAGTCTAGTATCCCTCGGACTTCTGAGTATGAAAAAGAATAGACTTTTTGCTCTAACTCCTTCAACCTTGGCCATTGACTTTCTCCCTTGCTGATTTTTCTTCTTGTTTTGTTTCTCTTTTCTATGTTTATCGAAGGTCTTCAATGGAGTTGCCGTGACAACGATCGAATCTTTTGTGGTTGCTTTTGAACCCCACCGCCATTTTGCTTCTTTGGTTTCTTCACGGGGATCACCTATTGTTGGGTTATTTCCACCATGACTCGCTATGGGGATTTTTATTTGTGGCCTCGTATTGCCAGCTCCTCAAAGGTACGGGGTTTGTTACTTTGTAAAATGTATAGGAGCCCCCCGTGCATGCCTTGCATACACATTTCTACGGCAGAGGCTTCAGACTGTCTTTCTTCATAATTTAAGCTCAAGGCTCGTCACATGTTAATGTAGTCTACTATAGGCTCCTCTTTTTGTTGCTTGGTTTTAGTAAGCTCAATCATGCTCACAAAACGACGGGTGCTACAGAAACGATTCTGGAACTCTCGCTCCATTTCTTCCCAACAGTTTATCGACTCGGGTTCCAAGTCAGTGTATCAATCAAAGGCTTTCCTTTAAGAGATCGGATGAACTGCTTCACGAGGAGGTCTCCTTTCATTCCAGCATTGTTGCAAGTCTCAATGAAATAGGCAACGTGCTATATTTGATTGCCCTTCCCATCAAACTGTTGGAACTTAGGTGGTTGGTACGCGATTGGCATCTTCATGTTGTTGATTCGTTTTGTATAGGGCTTCGAGTACATGAGAGCGTCACGAGACGGTCCTCCGTATTGGGCCCTGATTGAGCTTGCTATCATGTCTTGCAACTGCTAGACAGATAGAGAAGCGACAGAGTTGGACTTGTTCTCTTTGTTTTCATGTCCGCTGAAGGTGGATGCATCAGGATGCTTATCGGTATCATCTTGCTTGAGAGCTTCGTCTGCATCACCAACGTCACCCGACTTTGATTCTTCACTTTTCTTCGATTCCAACTTGTTCATCAAGTTTGCAATCTGAAGATCTTTTTCCTCTACTGTCTTTGTTAATTTTTCAATTGCACAAGACATAGCGGCCAGTTACTCTTCAAGTGAAATGGCACTAGTCATCATAACCGGCAAATTGAAATGATGCTCGAAAGTATTTGACACCATTGACGTGCAGTGTAGGCTTTGATTATCTTCTTATGGAGAAGGAGATGAGAGGCAAAGTGGTCCCATTGGGCGTGCCAAAAATTTGTACACACAAATTTCATGTCTAAGCTGCGAGATAAGAAATAATGCACAAAATTCAATTTAATGATTTTTAAAGTAAAGGTTACACCACTCTGTGGTTTTTACACGAAACAAATGTAAAATCCTCTGATTCGATCTCCGGTTCAGTCACGATCCAAAGGTTAAAATAGTTTGATGTTGAAACATGGATTTTGGCTTCTTCACTCTACACGGTTAAAAGATCATTGAAGCGACGCTTGCTCGAGGGCTTTGAAGCTTTATCCCGAACAAGTATGGCAATCCTTGACTTGTAGAATCACTGATGTTGAAGGCAAATTCTTCTTCGATTTTAGGCGAAAGAGAAACCGATCTTCGTGACTTGGAAGTGCTCGATTGAAGAACGGTACTGCGTTAGTGCATATTGTTCTTCAAATGAAGCATAACCTGGCAGACGACAGCGTTTCGGCGAAACTTAGGCTTTGATCGCGGAGACCCTGTGTGTCATTATTCTTTACCCTAAGCCCTTTATTTACAGGCAAGATGATAGGCTTAAATTTGAAAAACCCGTGATTTGAGTTTTGACTTTGTAATTAAGGATATTTTTGTCCATTTAATCATCCGATTTGATCAATTAAATGGATATTTGTCTCCATTTAATTTTGGAAATGATTTTAGTCAAATTTGACTTTTTTGGTAATAAGACCATGGGCTGGACTGCATAATTTTATTTGGACTGATTCTTCAAATTTAACTTTGGTTCGAGCCCATTCTTTTGCGTGGCCTCAAGTCAGTATCTTGACTCGTATTTTCTGTGGCGTTGAATAATTGACTAGACACTAAATTATTTATTGTTGATCGGTAAAAATTATTTTTTGGTGTCTACAAAGATTACCTAGGCTTACCCTAGCAAACTCTATATCTGACTAGTCCTTTGACAAGACATTCAACTAAAAGGGCAACATGCCAATATGCAGAATGTATGCACCATGCTAGATTGGGGAGAAAAAAAAGGATCATCCATAAATGAGAGAAGAAGGGTCTGCATGTGTAACCACGATTAGAGAAGAACTTGACCATGCTGGTGTGAACGCTTCGTGCTGAATACATAACCACAACAAAGAAGCACTGGACTGTAAAGTCCGACTCTAAGACTCGTAAAGGGTATACAAGTAACTGCAAGAGATCATAACATTACAAGAGAAACGGATTACGCCCGCGGTACTGAACCGTTGGCATAATTACATAGTACTGTAGGCATAACCTATGTATGAGGTAGTGGGCCTTAGGTGCTTGCCTCGATGCCATATGCCTACGATATTAAAGGCATCAGCCTACGGCCGTTTTATAGGGACATACACATACTGAGTTTGCGATAAGTCAGTTACACCAAGATATAAGGAGGGGAGATTGTAATATCCCACATCGGATGTGAAATAGTATGAGATGACCCTTATAAGACCTTGCCAAGGAACTCATAAGTACCAACTTGGCTAGCCCTTTTGAGGGAGGCAATGCCCTATGGTGGGGCCGTGGACCGGGTCATTACAGATGGTACCCTGCCCATGAACTCATAAATACTGAATTGGCTAGCCCTTTTGATGAGGGCATTGTCCTGTGGTGAGGCTGTGGACCGGGTTGTTACTCGATGGCTACGGATGAAGAGTACAGTGCTGTAACAATATATGCCCTTCTAAATTGAGATGAAGTTTCGGCATTCGTCGAGTAAGTTAAATTCTTAATTCACTTACATTGATGTACATAATTGAAAGTGTGTGTTAAGCGAGTCAACTATATTGGTTTGCAGTGAGTTCGATGCGGAATCTTTAATCACTGATCCCGCTGGACTTGAATCTCATCGGAAATCACAATTTGTACAGTGGTTCAAAATTCGTGTAAGATTGTTTAACGAAATTATATTATGTGTTATATACAGTTCTGTGGCCAATTAGTATACTGATTTATCCTTAATTTTTACCGTCATCTACAATAGGTTCAGTCAATGGATAGACCAGTGGCCTCCTGCTTGAAATTACTAGCCGAAGGCCCTAACAAACAAACATCCTGTTACGGAGGCTATATCATCAACGGGTTTAGGTTTAACGTAAAAGATGATGACCGAACAAAACAAACCCAAAACAGTGGAGTCTTGGTCAACGGCGACTGTTATGCCGAGAATTGCATGGATTTTTACGGAGAGCTAGATGAGATTGTTGAGCTAACATATCTGGGTTCCCAAAACCGTCTGGTAATGTTCAAGTGTACGTGGTTCGATGTCACATGCAGTAGAGGAATCCGTGTTAGCTCTCAAGGGATTGTAGATGTCAATGTCAAGTCAAGACTTGCATCAGACGAGCCCTTTGTGTTTGCTAGTCAAGCTGTACAAGTCTTTTACGCGGAGGACGTCGCCAATCCCAAATCTCATTGGTATACAACTATCAAGTCCAAGAAATTGCCCGTGACATATGACAGTGAGCTAGACTCCTTTCAAGCCGACCAACCACGTGTCTTGTTCCCTGTTGAGGTCAACAACGAGGAGGACGATCTTCCTCTTCCAACAACACTTCTTGTAGGAGAAGAAGTCGTAGATGATGACGCGGAAGACGTGGAAAGTGTTGGAGATGATGTGACCGAGTCTACTGATGAAGATGATGAATTAGAAGATGAAGAGAACGACGAGTCCCACGAAGAAGAGGACAACGACGAAACTGATGAAGATGATTCGCAAATTGAAAATGATTGACTTGTAATGTTGTAACATCACGGGAAAAATGTAGTAACATTTTAGAACTTGGTGTTTATTGATGTGTTTTTGCACATCCGTTCATATATATATATATAGCTATTGTGCCGATGATGATTTTTGCCAAATTATTATTTTTAACGTGTTAATGTCTTTGTAATTTATCTATATGAAGTCAGATATGGATAGGATACGGGCTATTCGTGGCCGGGCTGGACGCCGAGCTGCTTCCTCCCCGGTGGGTCCCACCTCGTCATTGCCTACTGATGACGAGGCACAGAGTGATCGCGGACAGCAGATGGGGCCCCAGCCGTCGCCGTCGCCCCAGCCCCAGCCCTAGCTCGAGCCGTCGCCCCAGCCCGACGCAGATTCATCCCACACGCACGTGCATTCTCCATCTTCCGTGGGTTCTACCTCAGGTATAGTTGATAACGGTGTTTCGTACATTTTCGCTAGCCTTATATTTGAACTGTATTAATGTCTGTGTTTTGTAGGATCTCGACGAGGCCGTGGTCCGACACGCGGGGTACGCATCGACCCCCAGCGTAAACAGAGAGTTACGCTCACGCAGGAGGGCCTGTAAGTACTAAAAATATCACCTCATGCCTTATATTTAAAATTTTGGGTGTTAATATATATTTGAACTGTATTAATTTATTTATTTACTTCTTTGGCAGGATCCTGGAGAATCAAGCGAGGACGAAGATCGGCGTTCTTGTGAAGGGCCGATTCTTCGAGCCACGCCTGTACTGGAAGGACTGGGATGCCGCTGCGAGGGAGGCCCTATGGGAGGAGTGGCTGGTACGGTGAAGTATTTTTTTCAGCGTTAGTAAATGTTTAATTACAGTTTGTTTTATGTTGTTAATTTGTGTTATTGAATGCCTTACAGGAGGGGTTCACGTTTGACACGCCTCAGCAGCAGGTACTGGGGCAGCAGGCTTTCTTTGCCTACATCGGCAAGAATTACCGCCGATGGCTCCACGATGCACGGGACCGGGCGAAGAAGGCGCTGCCCGCGGGTGCCCCGATGACGGACATGACGAGATATCCCCCACATTGGATATCTCACCGTGTATGGGGGGAGATGATAGATCGGTGGGCTGCGGATCCAGGTTGGGACGCCAAGAGTAAGAGCGGGGCTGAGAACAGACAGAACAGAGATCCGACGCACACGGGGGGGTCGGTGCCACACGACATCGTCCGACACATGAACGCGGTCGAGCACCCGGATCTGGAGGAGGATGAGGTCATAGCTCTGACCTATACTCAGACGCACGTGCGGAAGAAGGACAAGGACGAGACGCACCGGGCGGGCGACTATATTTCAGATATTGCCCGGCGGATCGATGTGAGTCAATTTATTTAAGTTGTTAATGTTTTTTCTTTCTATCCTCAATGTCTGTTTCGTTAATTAATGCCCTAACATATCGTTAAACCACTATTTTTGCAGGCCTCGTATGAACAGCTAAGGGGGTCCGAGCAGCAGTCCGGACAGCCATCAGCGTCCACTAGTACGGCTGCGAGTACTGGGGGGTTAAGCAATGGCCGTATACGCCGGAGGTCGTGAATCGGCCGAAAGGCCGCATACGCGGCCTGCCTAGCACGACTGCTCGTGCCGTGATAGGAGCGTCCTCACCCCCTGCTGCCCCTCCACAGACACCGGCTCCTCGGCCTCAGTTGGACGACGAGGAGATCCAGCGCATTGCTACAGTGGTGGCGAGGATGATCAGGGAGCAGGGCACTGCTGGACAGGCCAGGCCGGCCCCGGATCAGCAGGATCCAGATCCGGGACTCGGCAACCCCTGATGAGCCCCTTCCCGTGCCCGTTCCTAGCCTCCCCCCCAGCCCCTCGCGCCCGACTTGTACTCTTCTCCCCTCTCCTAACCGGCTGTATCCAGTTCCCGGCTTGTACATATATGAGTTTTTTTATAATAAATATTTTTTATAATTGATTATATATATTTCTTTCTGTATTGATTATTGCGCGTTGTTGTTGAGAATTGAAAAACTTATTACAGGTCTGGATAATTGAAAAATAAAAATAAAATTGACTTTTGGCGACGGATTAATTCCGTCGCTAAAGTATTCATACAATCAGTTATTTAGCGATGGAATATTCCGTCTCTACAATATTTAATCCGTCGCTAATTTGACAAAAAATAAATTAAAATTCTAAATATATAATTAGCGACGGAATATCCGTCGCTAATGAAAAATAAATCCGTCGGTAAAAATGACATATTTAGCGACGGATTTAAAAATTTCGTCGCTAAACTATTAGTGACGGGCTTTTATACGAGGAATTTTTAGCGACGGTGAATCCGTCGCTAATTCTTTTAGCGACGGATTTTGGGCTTTTAGCGACGGATTTACTCGTCGCTAAAAGCCTATTTTCTTGTAGTGGAACAAGTATGGCGATCCTTGACTTGTAGAATTACTGATGTTGAAGGCGAATTCTTCTTCAATTTGAGACGAAAGAGAAATCGATCTTCGTGACTTGGAAGTACTCGATTGAAGAACGACACTGTGTTAGTGCGTATTGTTCTTCAAATGAAGCACAACCTGGGAGACGACAGCGTTTCGACAGAGCTTAAACTTTAATCGCGGAGACCCTGTGTGTCCTTTTTCTCTACCCCCAAGCCCTCTATTTATAGGCAAGATGGTAGGCTTAAATTTGAAAAACCCGTAATTTGAGTTTTGACTTTGTAATTAAGAAGATTTTTGTCTCCTTAATCATTTGATTTGATCAATTAAATGGATATTTGTCTCCATTTAATTATGAAAATGATTTTAGTCAAATTTGACTTTTTTGGTAACAAGACCATGGGTTGGACTGTATAATTTTATTTGGACTGATTCTTCAAATTTAACTTTGGTTCGAGCCAGTTCTTTTGCTTTGCCTCAAGTCAGTATATTGACTCGTATTTTCCACGGCGTTGAATAATTGACTAGACACTAAATTATTTACTGTTGATCAGTAAAAATTATTTTTTGGTGTCTACAAATTACCCTCACTTCAGGACTTGTGCGGTGCCTCTTTTGTTGGTTACCGTGCGAGGCATGAAGTATCTGTCTTCTTTTTTTTTATTTTCTTAATAAGAAAATTATTTTGATTGCGCCCCACCAATGAAATTGGCATTGACTCACTTGCTTTGGGCTTGTTGCCAATGGATCTCTAGGATTTTACGTATTTATGAAGTAATCCCAACCCACAAGCTACAAGGCCTAGACGACTGTGACATTCTAACCAGAACTTTGTTGACTAACAAGCTCGTCGATCATGTGAGCGTCTTGGTCACCGGTCATTGTGTGAGAGCACACACTGTCATCTTGCCCCGAATATGACCTTTTTTTTTGTTTTTTTGTTCTGTTGCATGGGATTTATCCATGAAGTTGGCACCGACCCAAGGCTCGTTGCCCAGTCTGCTTAGGGTTTCATGCCTCTATATAATGAGCTACAATGGACATTGACTTTAACGACCGCATCAGTGTTGCCCTCAAGGCCGATTGAGCCCTTCGCCGTCTCCATCGGTCACATTCATGTGCATCCCGGTGTCGTCATTGTACCCGCACACAATCACAAATCAGGACGGGTTACCCCGTTTCACCGCTAACAGCCGTGCACCAACCGAATCCTCCACAACCACGCACACAGACCAAGATGACTTACTCTGTTTTACCGCAAACAGTTGTGCACGAACAGTACCTCCACAGCCACGCAATCGAGAAGGTGTTCATCAGAGGAGGAGGTGTTCCCTACGGTGGCGCGATGCTCTTCTCGGAGAAGATGTCATCATGTGTTGGTCGTTGACCCATCGCCGGCATCCCCCGCGATTGCCACCGTGGATCAATCACCGGATGAAGACCCTTTTTTTTTTTGCAACAGGCATAAATCATGCGATGCCTGTCTGTTGACTGTGGTCGGAAGGAGAAAGATTCGGCACTCGTGTTGTGGTGAAGATTGTTGAGGAATGGCGGCAGATCGAGTGGTCGCAGATCTGAAGGTTGCTGGATAGAGGAGATCTAACGACAGCGACGACGACGAGTAGTTCGCGGCTGACCGGTGGCTGTCTGTTCGCGTTGGTGGAGGCGGAGGTTGAAGGAGAAATGGCCGATGGAGCTTTTGGTGGCGGACCGTAGCGGGCGTGGCCAAGGCACGGTATTGGGCGACTGATCTGGTGACCGGAGAAAGGGACTGCGTCGACGTCCATTGCCATGGTTGCCGTCTGCCGTTGGCATCTTGCCGGGCTTTGCTCCCATGTAACGGTGTCTTCTACTGCTGCTGCCGCTGGTACGCCGCCGGCTGCTATACCATAAGGCCGAAGTACACCATTGTCGCCGGCCGTTGCTGAAGCATGGAGTATTTTTGGTGTTTGGCGGCATTGACCCACGCTCGCGCCGCTTCTGCTTCGCTGTTTTTTTTTTTCTCTTCCAGTTTTCTTCTTCTGGCTTTCTTCAGATTTTTTTTCTTCTCTTTGGGCTGAACGCCCACCTCTCTCTCTTTACTTTGATTTTCTTGTCTCTTCTCCTTTTGTTTCTTTTTCAGGCCGTCTTTTCATTCTTCTTTGTTTCTTCTGCTTTTTCTTCGGGCTTTTCTTTCTTCTTCGGGCCCACTTTGTTTTCTTTCTTTTCTTTGACTTTTCCTCACCACTTTTTCTTCTCTCTCTCTTTTTTTTTTTTTTTTTTGACATTCTGACCTTCCACTATTCCCCCTTTTTTTTTTCTTTTCCCTTTCTTATTACCTTTCTCGTTACATCAATAAGATGTAAAACAAACAAAAGTAGTACTTTTTTTTTAAAAAACACAACATACTTTAGTGTGCTTGTTCATATATACATGCTTGTACGTCGATCTTTTTGGAAGATATTTCACTGTTGAGATGACTTGTATTTATAAAATTATTGACACATTTGCATATGTCTGGATTTTACTAGCGCCGGTAATGCTGAGTTAGCTTTGTTGATAACGTGTTTGACAGGGCTTGGATTCTGACTTTTCGCATGTGTAAGTCATCTGTTGATTCGATGGACGTGCTGCAGCAAGGCTCGTCAACTGATTCTAGTAATGCGCTCGACACGTCGTAGTATGACTTCACCAGCTAGCTCCAGAAATGCGCTCGACACATCTTGCACGTGGACTTCCCCTCCTATGCGAGTCCTATGTTGCCTGCATTTTGAAAGTGACTGCAGCATGTCTTGACCAGCTAGCTCCAGAAATGCGCTCGACACGTCTCGCACGTGGACTATCCCTCATGTGTGAGTCCTCTATTGACCAGCATTATGACCGCGACTGTAGTATGACTTCACCAGCTAGCTCCAGAAATGCGCTCGAAACGTCTCGCACGTGGACTTTCCTTCTTGTGCGAGTCCTCTGTTGACCAGCATTATGACCGGACTGCAGTATCACTCCACCGGCTAGCTCCAAGAATGCACCCGACACGTCTCGCACGTGGACTTTCCCTCATGTGCGAGTCCTCTATTGACCGGCATTCTGAATGCGACTCCAGCACATCACGACCAACTAGCTCCAGAAATGTGCTCGACACGTCTTGCACGTGGACTTTGCCTCCTATGTGAGTCCTCTGTTGACCACCATTATGACCGCTACTACAGTATCACTTCACCAGCTAGCTCCAAAAATGTGCTTGACACGTATCGTACGTGGACTTTCCCTCCTGTGCAAGTCCTCTGTTGACTGGCATCCTGGACCCAACTGCAGCAAGGCTTCTCTAACCGGTTTCAGAAATACGCTTGACAGGACATGCAGTTGGGCCTGCCTCCTTTTGCATGCTTCCAGTTAACCTGCACTTCCACAAGTCGGAGCTCGGCAAGACTCGCTGTTAAACTTGCCCCCTTGCTTTGACTCAATAGGACTTCTGCGTTCCTTATGCTCGACATGACAGAACAATTAGCCTTAAGACTTGATTATAGACTGTAAACTTTTTTTTCCAGGGTTGGGCCGTTCACAGTTTTAGCTCGTGCGGGCCAGGAGCATTGATATTGCAATTTAGGCTCGTGCTGAGGAGCGTTGTTCGTGCATTTTAGGCTCGTGCTGAGGAGCGTTGTTCGTACAGTTTAAACTCGTGCTGAGGAGCGTTGATCGTGCAGTTTAAGCTCGTGCTGAGAAGCGTTGATTGTGCATCTTTGATCTTACAGTTTAGGCTCGTGCCGAGGAGCTATTATCTTTTAGTTTAGGCTCGTGCTGAGGAGTTGTGATCTTTGATTTTGTTCTTCACTTTCGAGCATCGGGCTTGATCAATGAAGACAACTTGCAGCTAATTGAAGGGCTTCAGTGCTTGATCTTCAACCAGACGATGCGACTTTGACTTTTGAATCTGGGATTGAAGCTTGATCGGATGAAGATGACTTGTAGCTAAGGGCTTTAGCACTTGATCTCCAACAAGATGATACCACTTTGGCCTTCAAATCCGGGCTTGAAGCTTGGTCGGATGAAGAAGACCTGACTTGGATTTTTTTTAATACCTAAGGGCCGTAGAGCTTGGTCTTGGATATGATTTTAGTGCATCCCTTGTGAAGGCTTGACCTCTTTAAAAATTTTGAAAGGCTTTAAAGGGATGTTGAGTCTTTTGGGGGACCTTTCAAGCTTTAGGCGATCTGTTCTCTTGCTGCTGATAAAGAGCTGAAGAGACTATGGATCCAAAAATGACGGAAGTGTTATTTGACTTTTCTACCTCCTCATCATTTATTTCAATTTTCTTTTTTCTAGACACGTCCATAATCACCTCTTTTAGTGTGAAGCATTTTTCCGTGGGATGACTGATGAGCCGGTGGTACTTGCAGTACCTCGGGTTGTTTTCTTGCCCCGCGTCTTCCGCTCGTTTCAATTTAGGGAGATCAATTATGTTAAAGTAAGAAGTCTAGTATCCCTCGGACTTCTGAGTATGAAAAAGAATAGACTTTTTGCTCTAACTCCTTCAACCTTGGCCATTGACTTTCTCTCCCTTGAGGCTGATTTTTCTTCTTGTCTTGTTTATCTTTTTTTGTGTTTATCGGTGGTCTTCAATGAAGTTGTCGTGACAACCATTGAATCTNCTGTAGTTGCTTTTAAACCCCACTGCCATCTCGCTTCTCTGGCGTCTTCACGGGGATCACCTATTGGTGGGTTAATTCCACCATGATTGGTTAGGGTGATTTCCATATTGTGGCCTCGTGTCACCAGCTCCTCAAAGGTACCGGTTTGTTACTTTGTAAAATGTACAAGAGCCCCTAGTGCATGCCTTGCATACACATTTCTACAGTAGAGGCTTCAGACAGTCTTTCTTTACAGTCCAAGCTCAAAGCTTGCCACCCGTTGATGTAATCCACTGCAGGCTCTTCTTTTCGTTGCTTGGTGTTTGTGAGTTCCATCATACTTACAGAGCGGTGGGTGCTGTAGAAGCGATTTTGAAACTCCCGCTCCATTTCTTCCCAACAGTCTATTGACTCGGTTTCCAAGACCGTATACCAATCAAAGGCATTCCCTTTGAGAGATCGGATGAACTGCTTCATGGAAGAGGTCCCCTTCTATTCCAGCATCATTGTAAGTCTCGATGAAATGGGCCACGTGCTGCCTTGGGTTTCCCTTCCCATCAAACTATTAGAACTTAGGCAGTTGATACTCGACTGACATCCTCATGTTGTCGATTCTTTTTGTATAAGGCTTCGAGTACATGAGAGTGTCACGAGATGGTCTTTCGTATTGGGCCTTGATTGTGCTTGATATCACGTCTTGCAGTTGCTCGACAGATAGAGAAGCAACGGAGATGGACTTGTTCTCTTTGTTATTATATCCACTAGAGGTGGATGCTTCTCGGTGCTCGTTGGTATCATCTTGCTCAAGAGCCTCATCCACGTACCAAAGTCACTCGACTTTGATTCTTCACTCTTCATCGATTCCAACTTGTTCATCAAGTTTTTAATCTGAAGATTTTTTTCCTTTACTATTTTTATCAGTTTTTCAAATGCACGAGACAACACGGCCAGTTGCTCTTCAAGTGAAGTGACACTAGTCATCATAACCGACAAGGTGAAATGATGCTCGAAAGTATTTGACGCCATTGACGTGTAGTGGAGGCTTTGATTATCTTCTTATGGAGAAGGAGATGAGAAGCAGAGTGGTCCCACTGGGCGTCCCAGAAATTTGTACACACAAATTTCGTGTCTAAATTGCGAGACAATTGTACAAAAATTCAATTTAAAGATTTTTATATAATAAGGTCACACCACTCTGTAAATTTACATAAAACGAATGTAAAATCCTCTGATTCGTTTTCCGGGTTGGTCACAATCCAAGGGCTGAAATAGCTTGATCTTGGAACGTGGATTTGGATTCTTCAATCTTTGTTGTTGAAAGATCGTCGAAATGATGATTGATCGAGGGCTTCAAGGCTTTATCCCGAACAATTATGGCGATTCTTGACCGGTAGAATCACTGATGTTGAAGACGAATTCCTCTTCGATTTGAGACGAAAGAGAAACCGGTCATCGTGACTTGGAAGTGCTCGATTGAAGAACGGCACTGCGTTAGTGCGTATTGTTCTTCAAATGAAGCACAACCTGTAAGACGACAGTGTTTCGGCGGAGCTTAGGCTTTGATCGCGGAGACCCTGTGTCTCCTCGCTTCTCTACCTCAACCCCTTTATTTTTAGGCCCCTGTGGTAGGCTCATTTTTTAAAAACCCATGATTTGAGCTTTGACTTTGTAATTAAAGAGATTTTGTCCCCCTTTAATTCAATCAGGATTCCTTGATTAAATGGATCCTTATTTCCATTTAATTTAGAAATTCTTTCCTTAAGTCAAAGTTGACTCGTTTGAGTTTCATGGTAGCAATACCATGCTTGGGCTAGACCAAATAATTTTATTTGGACTACTTATTCTAATCAACTTTGGTTTGAGCCAATTATTTTATCCTATTCTAAGTCAGCACTTTAAACCCGCCTTTTCCGCAACGTTGAATATTTGACCGGTCAATAAACTTTTAAATTATTGACTAAACACAAATTTTCGTTGTCTACAAGAAGAACTCCACCGATGAAGTTTTTTTTATAACATTGGAGGATCCAAATTTTGTTATTACCTTAGTAACAAGTGAACTAACTATAGAACATTATTTTTTTTAGTCCTTTTCATTATCTATAATTTTTGGAATTAATTATTGAATTTCATTACTATGGGTGTAGGTGTAATAGTATATTAAACTTAATTTATTTAATTAAGTCCAGTAGTTAGTCTGGTCCAGTCCAGTCCAATTAGTTGAGCCCAATCCACCTGAGAAGATTGTCATTTATTTAGATTATTTAAGATTATCTTGTGATTTATCCTTGATGCATGTGATTAATCATTGATTTTATATGAAGTACGGAGATAATTCTCAAATCTGGTACATCCCATATGTGTAATCCGAGATAATTACCGAATGAGGGGCAGTTAATTCCCAAAATTTGAAAAAAAAAAGATTAAAATCTTATCCAATGAATCAGCCAGTATTATATTCGAGAAACTGGCCAGTTACTTGATCTTCTTTAGTTTGTGATTTCTATCAAATATCACCAGATCACAGATTGAGATGGTTATCCACATCATTTATGTCACTCCAGACGTCTATAAAAAGGGTCTTTCGACTATATTTTAAAGGATCGATTTTTTTTCTCTCTAGAGTTTTTATACCATTTCTTCTGTAAAAGTAAAATATCATCTCTACAAAGAAATTTAGCACTTCGTACTAATTTCTCCATATGCACCAGTCACTAGCACTCTGGATTCGTCACACAGTGTTCCCAAGTCTTATAGGCAAGAATATTTTTTAGGTATATTTAGAAATCTCTCTAGATTAGTTTAGGTTATGGTAGTTTAGAGTGTCTCACATCTCCGCGATCTCATTTAAAATTTAAATAAAACTATTCAAAAGAGTCTTTCATTTCATTTCTTGATATAATTCGAGTCGAAGACCGAAATGTAGGTTGCCACTCATAGGGTCCGGTAAAACTACGATGGTTTTTTATTCTGGATTGTTCGACCGGATACTTAGGCTTCTTGACCCCTGTTATTGAATTCAAACCAATAATATACAATTAGAAGTATGGTGTATTTTTTGCATATTTATGTGTTATGTGTTAAAGGCTAAAACTCAATATAAACAAAGTAGAGACCGATTAGGGTATGGCGGGCGCCTAGCTCCTTCCCATCGTATAACTTAGTCCCTAAACCCATTTCTCTGTTTTTAATATATTAGAAGTCTTTGGACATTTATAGTCTTTTTAGGGTTTTTCTTTTTTATTTCATAAAATAAGATTGCGACTCCTAATTTAAGACCTTTCTCAGGTTTAAGATTTTTTCAAGGCGGTTCGCTACACTGACTAATACTTGAGAAACATCCTTTCTTTATGGATTTTCTTGTCCTTTATACTTTTTAGTCTGGTATAGCTTTGAAAATACCCATTCTTCATTCCCACTGGTTCAGCACTACCATATTTTGTATTCAAACATAGTTTATGTATTGCACATCTATGAAGGACTAAAGTTCCATTCCAGGCGGACTCATAAGAAGAGGCTAAATGGCACATGTTCCCATATAGAGCCACCTCAACGAGAAAAAACATTTCCCCAATCGTTTGTTTGGCACACCAAAGTTAACCGGCCTTCTCAGATTGACATACTTATAAGCACACATTTTACGAAGATTGTTAAGGATCTTCTAGATAATGATACCCAAAAATACATCTTGAGTACTGGCTCTGGTATCATTTAGTTCAAACTGGTACCCCAAGGATCGTTCGAGAGGAAAAGCTAGGGAATCTCTGAAGGTCCCAGTGTAAGCATGAATAATGTCACCAAATAGCTTCCATACACTGAGGAACACAAGCACCAAGTGTGGAATGTTTGAGAGCAAATGAGAGTGAGATATCATGTGGTAGCACATGGTTGGTATACAGTTATCAAGGATCCTAATGCATGCACTTGACAATTAGTTACTTGCACCTTCTTAGTAAGTTAATATGTTGAATCAAGGGAGGAATCAATAGTAATCGCCCTAAAAGGAAGCTTGTGGCCCTTATAGTAATAATTAGCCATTACGAAGAAGGCTTGCATCATGAGACAATGGATCATTTTTCTATTCGTTGATTTTAAATCTTCACCATCCAGTGAGCTAGCAACCTTACATATCATCGTCCTTCGAGGAAGAGCACTAGAGCAACAACAAAAGGCAACAGTCATGATGTAACAAGCATAATGCTTTCAAATGCTAATAGGGGGCGAATTACCAAACCATGCACTTCAGCTTATGGCTTTCATAACAATTATTTTGCTTCTCACCAAAGAACTATCTTTTGTCCCCAATATTGATTCGACTTCCTAACAGTGAAAGAGAATGTACATTACAGCATGGTACTTTTTTTTTTGTATGTCCTTAAAAATATGAAAATGGAAACAGAACCTACATTCAACAAAGTACATCTCATACTAGCATGTTGCATTAGAGCTTCTATGACGGCTCAAAGTCGAGCCCTCATGGAACCACCACTCGAAATTACTCACTTTGCACTTGGATCCCATATTGAAGTTACATTAATCTCCAAATAGATACATCATACCGAAAATGATGTACACATGATTCGTGGTGAAGATCATTGCATGAAACATTAAGTGAAATCACTTGTGCTACAGCAACTGAGAATAAACTATTTAACCACTATCTCCATTCCCATATTGCTTGTGCTACATAAATCGAGAATAAAATTTTAAGTATTATCTCCACTGCCATACTGCTGTCTCGAGTTGACGTATTCAATGTGATAATGTCTTGGTATTAGTTACTCTACTCTACCGAGAACAAAAAACATGCCAATTCATTGGGAATGTTCAATCTCATATTTATTACATCAACATTCTTGAAATATACTGCTTACTTCTCTAAAAGACCAAAATCGACATAATCGTCAATTGTAACAAGCTCAATATAATTATGCACGCTAACAACAATTCAATCTTGCTTGTTTAGCTCAATGCTATTTCATAGTGTTTCCGATCCTCGTTCAAAGGTTGGATTAAAATATGTGCCTTAGCAAAGCAACATAGTCCATATCATATCGCATTTACGAATAGGTCCTACACATAGCCTAAAAGACGTACACTCTCTAATATAGTAAATTTCATATTGATTGGATGTTGGAATAGTTAGTGACAAGGTATGGGTTTGTTGTCCCATCTTGGAAAAGTAAGAAGGATGCAAAGCCTTTATAAGGCTTTACACACCAAATAAATTAACTTTGGACGTGGGAAGAGTTTAAGGGAAACTAAAAAAATTTCCTTGGTTTGGGCATGAAATAAAATAATATTTAATGATCAAAAGATGGGCACTAGGAACATTTGGGTCTTTGTTGAAATTAATTAATTAATGTTAATTAATTTCATTTTAATTTATAACAGTTAGTGCAATTAGTAGCTAATTACAATTAGTGCCCAACAGTTATGTCCTTTTGATGCCAAAGGTTCTTTTAGCCAACAGTTGTGTTCATTCAAATAATTAAAATATTTGTATATCCTTCAATTTTCAATAATAAAAAACATATTGTTCTAAAATGTGTTCTTGGGGAAATTCTAATTTTGCTGGTAAGAATTCCGTTTGGCTTTGTTATCCTGGAGGAATCTGCCATTAACCCAACAGCAATCACAATGGGGGCATATTTCCTTACGAACAGTTATTATTCACGATCAAAGCCTTATTGTATTTTGCCAACAATCTTAGGGAAATATCAACGATGGAGGCTAGTGGTACTGATTCCATCTTTAACAAAATGTTCAACGTTGATTTGTTTAAACCAAAGCATTTTGATGGCACAAATTTTACCCATTGGAAGGACAAGTTATTATTCTTACTTACTGAATAAAGCATCGGATATCTATTGAGTGACAATCTGCCCAAAATTCTTGAACCATTTGATGAGGAGGCTGAAGCAGTGACTGCATTTCGCAAGAAACGTGAAGAAGATGAAGTTCGCTGTAGAGGATTTACACTAACTTCGCTGTCTGATCGGTTGTATGATCTATTTCGTCCGATCAAATCCCCATAAAAAAATTAGAAGGCCTTGGAGAATAAATATACATCTGAGAAACAAGGTACGGACATATTTCGTTAGTATGAAGTTTTTTGAGTTTCAAATGTCTGATAAAAAATCTGTTATGAATCAAGTGGATGGGTTATTAGTTCTAGTGTCTAGACTCAAGGATTTAAATATAGGAGTGTCTGAACAACTTCAAGTGGCTGCTGTGATTGCAAAATTACCAACCAATTGGAATAACTACAGAAAAAAATTATTGCACACTTCTGAAGAATTCACCGTAGACCAACTCATTAAGCATGTTCGAATTGAAGAAGAGACTCGTGTTCGAGGGTATAAATTTTCTTTTGAGTCTAAGACTAAGGTGAACTATATTGAGTCTGATACTCATAAATTTAGAAAGCCTGATTCTAAGTCTGTTAATAAGAGAAAATTTGTTGAAGCCTCAAGTTCTGATTCTGTCAACAATAAGACGAACAAGTTGTGTTTTTTCTATAACAAAAGGGAACAACTTAAGAAGGAATACAAGTTCTCTAAGAAATTGAAATTGGAGGGAAGTGCAGGGAAAAAAAGGCAAACATTGTCGAGGATCAATCTACTCCTGCAGAAATTATTGCTATGGTTGCAGGTCTTAACATTAGTATGATAACAGAAAGCAATATGGCAACAATTGAAAAATCTGAAGATTGGTGGTACGATTCTGGTGCCTCAGTGCATTGTTGCAACGACAAAAATCTATTCAAAGAGTATGAGGTTGCAATAAAGGATGGGAAAGTCTTGATGAGCAATCATGACACAGCTAAGGTTCTTAGAAAAAGGACTGTTGAACTGCAATTTACCTCCGGAAAGAAACTGATTCTGACAAATGTATTCCATGTCCCAGATGTGAGGAAGAATCTGATTTCTATAACTTTATTGTGCAAGAAGGGCTTAAAGGTTGTTATAGAGGCAGAAAAAGTTATTTTCTCTAAGAATGTTTTATTTGTGGGACAATGTTTTTCTTGTGACGGCATGTTCAAATTAAGTATTAATAAAGTGGATGTTTCTGTTTACTTGGTTGAGTCATCTTTTGATTTGTGGCATGCTCGTTTATCGTAGGTTAATTTTCAGTCAATCAAGTTTACGTCTAATCATAATTTGAATTCTTGTGTTAATGACAATTCTGGAAAATGTCAAACATGCATACAAGCGAAAATGAATAAGAAACCTTTTCCAAAGAATGAAAGAATATATGAATTGCTTGATTTTGTACATTCCAACATATGTGAAACAATTGGTCAATTAACTAGATGTGAAAACAGATATTTCATTACTTTTATAAATGATCATTCTAAATTTACTAAAGTGTACTTGATGAAAACAAAAGATCAAGCTTTTGACTTATTTAAATGTTATAAAGCCTTAGTTGAAAATCAATTGGGAAGGAAGATAAAAGTCCTCCGTAGTGATAGAGGTGATGAATACTTTCCAAGTGAATTTTCTGGTTTTTGTTAAGAAAATGGTTTAATACATCAAACAAGTGCACCTCATACCCCACAGTAAAACGGCCTAGCTAAAAGGAAGAATATGATGCTAATATATATATGGTTAACGCTATGCTTATACATGCTAAACTACCAACTAGTCTTTGGAGAGAGGCATTATTAACAGCGTGTCATGTTATAATGCCCCCAACTTTAGGAGCAGTTACAAAAAATTTCAAGTCCTAAAGTCACATGCATTCTAATAGATATTCAGTTACACTAAGGTATAAAGAAGAGCATCTAATCCAGTAGCGAGAAAATATCTCTAAAAGATAGAGACTTAATTAAAATCCAGCCTCTTACAAATCCAACTAGCACAAAATAATAATCCACCTCCAAATTCTATTACAAAAAATTCTAATTCCAATTTAAATTACCCACATTCGGGTAAAGTTCTCAAAAAGGAACACATTGCTCTGACACGCTAACAAAATATATGCTCTAATTCCCAAGCGTGCAAAGCTTTTAATCATGTCTACTACCTGTGGTAAAGGACAAAGCAAATAAATAAGGGGTGAGCTGAAATAGCCCAGTAAGGGGAAATCAAATGGAAAGCAAACATAATAATTTGTATTCCAAAGCAAAGCCATAACTTTGATGAACAAGCGATAGCAATTGACAATGATGTAAGTAAGGCAAACAAATATACAAAATGATCATTAATAGCCATATACCCAAATCGGACATAAAACCCGAAGGTACGAAACGCATACCAGTAGCGTAATAGCCGTCATAACAATTCTTTACCACAGCAAGAAGTACGAGATCCCATACCTTAATCAAGCTTTTGGTAAGAATCCTCAAAGCACCGCCTTAGAATCTAAAGAGCCTCACAAGCCTTCTCCCCCTCTCTCCCTCAGCCTTAAAGAAAGAGAAGCAGAGAACCAAAAAAAGGGCTGGGAAGAAAAGGAACTATTTAAAGGAAAAAAAATCCTAAGTTGGCAAATTACACTAACACTCCCCAAACTTTAGATACTTATTCAAAATGCACCCATACTTTCAAACATTACGAAAAGGGGATCTTACACTTTCATTAGAATGAAAGAGTATTCCTTCAACTTAATCCTTCAGTCGTAAAATTGTCTCCTTCACTTCATTCTTTTTCATTCGACCGAAAATATTCCATTCGACCGAAAATGTCTTCCATTCGACTGAATCCTTTAGTCCCTTCTTTTCTTCGATTTAAAATAGTGTTTGTTTCGAATGAATAGTGTTCCCTTCAAATGAATCTTTCAGAGATGGTTTAACAACCGAAACCTACTAATGATTTGATTCATTCATTCGAATGAATCTCTGGTTCATCCCTTAATCTATTTTCCAACAGTTATAATCCTTCTTAGCATAGAAAGGGACTCTTACACATGTACACAACAGAATACCTTCAAAGAAGTTCAAAACTTTTTCATATGAAGTATGGAAATGAAGAAAACCTAACTTAAACTATTTGTGGGTATGGGGTTGTGTAGCCTATTACAGAGTTCCAGATCCTAAACGAACCAAATTAGAACCGAGAGCTCTTAAAAGTGTCTTTCTCGGATATGCAAAAAAACTCAAAAGCCTATAGATTGTTCGATTTAGATTCTAACGTTATTGTAGAATCTAGTAACATTGAATTCTTTGAAACACGTTTTCTTGGTGATTCAAACGTCAATCTACAATCAAATAGTGAAATTTTGAATCTTGCATTGGTATGTGAAACATATATGAACTCTAGTTCTTCTTCAAATAAGAAATGGAAATGAATTAATCTTCTTGTTAAACGTAGGAAGAGTCAAAGAGTTGGAAAGGAGAATAATCTAGGTTCTGATTTTATTTTTTTACAAGCAATAGTCTTTTTGGTTGAAGGAAGTAGAGATGAGATTGTAAACAAAATACATATTGTCTTACATTTGGAGGAGGATCCTAGAACTTATATTGAAGCAATGGCTTCAAGAGATGGTGCTTCCTGGAAGGAAGCATTAAATGATGGAATGGATTCTCTTTTATCAAATGACACTTGGGTATTAGTTAATTTACCTCCTAAAGTTGAACCCATTGGGTGCAAATGGTTGTTTAGACAAAAAGTCAATACTGATGGATCTCCACAAACTTCCAAAGCTATACTAGCTGCAAAAGGTTTTAGGGAAAAGGCAGGAGTTGATTATTTTGATACATTTGCTCATGTTGCAAGGATTACTTCAGTAAGAGTGTTGTTTGCATTATCATCAATTTATAATTTATATGTTCATCAAATGGTTGTGAAAATAGCATTCTTGAATTATGAACTTGATGAAGTAGTGTATATGGAGCAACCTGAAGGGTTTGTACTTCTTGGTAATGAAAAGAAAGTTTGCTAATTAATTAATTAGTTGTATGGATTAAAATAAGCTCTGAAACAGTTGCATGAGAAATTTGATAGTGTGATTTTATCATACGATTTTAAACACAATGGAGCTGATAAATATATTTATTCCAAATTCATAGAGATGTTAATGGGCCGGGCTTGGGTCGGCCTAGCGGGCTAGAAGAGAAAACGGGCCATGGCCGGGCTTTGGGGGTGGAGAACCAGGTCGGGCATACTTCGAGGATACCAAGGCCCGGTCTAGGCCCAAGCCCTAGGCCCTAACTTTAGGGCTGGGCTAAGGCAAGGCCTGGGCCTGAAAAAATATATTTTTTAAATTCTTTCTATTCATGTTTTATGTTGCAAAAAAATTAAATTTTGGATAAATCTGTTCATACGCCCTCCTCCTTTTGCTTAGTTATCAAGTCCATTAAAAATTCCTTGCCTTTGTTCCATTAAAATGCATGTTCCTTGTAACCAACTGGCCTTCTCAGATTCATCTCTGTCATAGTTTTTATGTTCTAGTTTTCTGTGATGGACTCAGAAGTTAAGAAGCTTGAAATAACACTGACAAAAAATTATCAGAGTAAGATGAATACAAGCATAATAGCCTATTTCTAGAGCTTTATAAGGACGATAGAAGTTTATTTAAGAATAACTTACAGTCGGGTTTGACTAATTAAACTACCATATTATCCTAATTAATTACACATAAATTTAACCTATGTTATTCTAATGCTAAATTAATGGTCATTTTATCACATTAAAATTACTTTTAGCACTTACAAAAGCATGAACATATAAAAGTGCTCATAAATATGCTCGTGAACGACTCGTTAAGCATGAGATTTTTATATAGAGTTTTTATATTAAAGTTGGACTATTTGCATAATTGTCAAGAAAATTAGAAGGCCTAAACCTAGATAACTTCAAAAGCCAAGCCCAAATAACCTAAGCCCAAGATATTAATCACAAAAGTCAAGCCCAAAAAATTGAATTTTCGGGCCAAAAAAGGGCCGGTCCCCCCGAGCCTAGGGGAAACGGGCCAGACCCGGGCCAAAAAGAGTCGGGCCATTTTGGGCTTTGGTTAGGCATGACCCGGTCGGGATTTTTCTTCCAATTCTTTAGCTTGGCCCTATGAACCAGGGCCGTCATTATTCATGTTTAGGGTCGGGCTGGCCCGGGCTACGGGCAGCCCGGCCCTTATGACATCTCTACAAATTCACAAAGGATTATGGTGTGATATTATCTCTATATGTTGATGACATGCTAACCATAAGAACCAATATGAACTGGGTGAATGATACTAAGAAGTATTTAGCTTCTCAATTTGGGACATGGGAGAGATTGATACTATATCGAGAATCAAAATTAAAAAGCATAGTGCGGGTTTTGCTTTATGTCAATCCCATTATGTTTATAAGATTCTTTCTGAATTCAATCATTTGGGGATTAAAGTATTTCATACTTCGTTCGATGTCTCTAACAAGTTAGTATGGAATTTAGGAAGACCAGTAAGTCAAATAGACTATGCTAGTGCATTTAGTAGTTTGATGTATGCAATGCATTGCACTAGACCTGATATTGCTTTCGTAGTTTGTAAGCTTTCGAGATACAAGCACAATCCTAGCACCGATCATTGGACAGCTGTTGGAAGAGTTCTTAGTTATCTTAAAAGAACTAAGTTCTTTGCTTGTTTTATAACAATTTTCCTGCAGTGCTAGAGGGTTACAATGATGCTAGTTGGATAACTTGTGTCAATGATAATAAGTCAGCATCTCGTTGTATTTTCACTTTAGGTAGATGAGCTATCTCATGGGCTTTTAAGAAACAGACATGTATCACTTATTCCACAATGGAATATGAGTTTGTTGCTTTGGCAGCAGCAAGAGCAGCAGTCGAAGAGGCGGAATGGCTGAGAAATTTGTTGCTAGATATAGAGTTGTGGCCACAATCGATGTCAGCAATCTCTTTGCAGTGTGATAGTGAAGCTACTATGTCTAGAGCATTTTAGCAAGATATATAATGGCAAATCTAGACACATCGCTCTGAGACATGAGTATATATGTTAGACAACTATTGCTGAGGATATAATCACAGATGTCTACATTAGATCGAAAAACATTCTTGCCAACCCATTAACTAAAGGCCTCTCGAGGGATATGATAAGAACGAGTACAATGGGTCTAAAACATGTTTAATTTGTCACCAGTAACGAGAACCTTACCTTTATTATTGCACTTAAATTTTAAAGGTTTAAAAGGTAATAACAAGTTATAGTTTGTGACAGTCAACAAGCACTAAGGTCAAAGGTCGAGATAGTGCTTAAGAAAAAGAGACTGAGTATTTAATACTCTTAAAGAAGTATCGGGTTCGGATTAAGAAAAAAAAGTCCAATTTGAGACTTTATCTAGACTTCACCTAATGTAAACACAAGGAGTGGTGCCGCTTCTATCAAAGTTTGAAACATAAAACTTTGTAACTGTTTATGAAATCAGGGAGTAGTACAAGGCCATAATATGATGCTAAAGCTAACGGTGAACATGTTAAAGAAGTAGTAAGGTTTGTGGGTATGATATTTCCGGTCTTGTCAGTACATGAATTATGGGTTAATAGATTATAAATAACCATTAATTTGGACAAGATTTTGAAATATTTATACTAATATAAGGTTTAAGTCAAAAGATATCTTCTATATGCATAAATCTGATCATGTTTCCGATTTTCTTGTCACTAACTAAGTGGGGGATTGTTGGAATAGTTAGTGACAAGTTGTGGGTTTGTGTCCCTTATTGAAAAAGTAAGAAGGATGCAAAGTCTTTTATTCACTAAATCAGTTAACTTTGGATGGTAGGAAGAGTTGAAGGGAAATTAAAAAAAATATCCTTGGTTTGGACTTGAAATAAAATAATATTTAATAGTCAAAAGATGGGCACCTGAGTCTTGGTTGAAATTATTTAATGTATTTAAATTAATTTTTATTTTTATTTTTATTTATAGAAGTTAACTGCAATTAGTAATTAATTGCAATTAGTGTCCAACAGTTATGTCCTTTTGATGTCAAGAGTTATTTTTCTTTTAGCTAAGGGTAGTGCTTATTCCGATAATATATATATATATATATCCTTCAATTTCTAATTATCATAAACATATTCTTCTAAAACGTGTTCTTTGAAAAATTTTGATTTTGCTGGTCAGACTCTTGTTTAGCTTTATTACCCTGAAGAAATCCAGTAGCAATTATAGTAGGAGCATAATTCCTTAAGGATTATGATTATTCACAATCAAAACTTTATTGCATTTTGCCAACATTGAAAAGTCATGCATGCCATCCGACTTGTGCGCAATTGACACAACATTTCAAGGATGACTACAATGCGTCTTTAAGATTTAACTTTTAAACCCTGAATAGAGTGGATCAAGAACCTTTATATAATTGTAAAAGAAAAAGTAAAACTAGAATTACGAGATTGAAGAAGTACATCGTCTGGTGTACAAACATGCACAGAGAAGGGCACTTGGAACTCCTCCTTTGGCTCCACTAAAACCTTTTTTAAACTTGGAAATACTTTAGCCGATGGAAAACCAATCAAATTCTAAGACCGTTTAATTTCTCATCACATATCCTGATATCCCCATCAACTAACTCTACACACAGACACTCGGACTTCCACTGAGCGGTGGCGTAAGGCCAACCCAATGGCTCTCCGAGCTTCTGCCACCACTAGACCTGCACTTCCTACGCCTTCTTCCACAACTCCTCCGCCACCCAGAACACTTATTCTCTCTAAAACCGCACACAAACCTCAGTTTAGACCCAGCTCTGTCTCAATCCAAACTTCAACCGCACTCTCTCTTTTTGCTCTGTTCACATCTCCACATGAAGCCAAATCCCTCAGCCTCTCCAAAGATCAGATAGTATCATCCATTACCCAAGTAAATTCCACAAACTCGCCTATACGTTTTCTTGAATTTTACTTGATACCCGTTCGTCTAAAGTCGCTATTTTGTGATGAATTTTGTATAGGTGGAAGAGACAATTGATCAAGTTCAAGAGGTGGGATCCAATGCTCTAGGTGTTGCAGGGGGTGTAATCGGAGCTGTGGTTGATGCCGTGAAGCCTGCTGTGGATGTGGCATTGCCTTTCTTACAGAAGGCTGGAGAACAGGCCGTGAAGATTGCTTCCCCGGCAATCTCGGAGGCCTCAAAAAAAGCCCAAGAAGTTATCCAGAGTTCTGGTTTCGATACAGAGCCTGTTCTCACTGCTGCTAAGGTCTCAATTTTGACTTGACTTTCCATTTTTTGGCAACAGTTTCACTTTTGGAGTAGAGTTTGCTATATGCTTTAATTAGAAGGGCTTAACAGTTAAGGAAGTTGAACACATCGTTCGGTTATATATGTTAATTGACTTAGAACGTTAATTGGGCATGGCTAATTAAGGTGAAGTGAACTTGCTTGAGAAATATTCGTTGCCGGTAATTTCTTGCTGTTATGGTCTGTCGGTGTTAATAAGTGTTTAGAATTGGATTTTCAATTGGTGATTGAGTACATGTCAGTTCGAATATGCTTTTGTGGATTGATTAATAAGGACTTATGTACACTATGTCATCTTATATTAAGAAGAAAAATTAAACAGGGAGAGTGGTGAAACTTTTCAGTAGCCAATGCAGCTAGTTAGGAGCGTAGAAAAACCATCTCGGGAAATGAATCAACAACTCTTTTTGGTAGCAAAAATGTCACATGGTAGACAATTTATATGTGCTTGTCAAAATAATGTGTAAGGCAGAGGCATTGTGCATTCTCTCCTCTCAGCTGCTTTGATGGTATAGTAGGTTGTTATGATGATCTTATCTATCTTCTAGATCTCGTCCTTTGGACTCTTTGTTGTCAGTGATAGCTGATTATGATTTCCAGAAACATCTAAATATAACTAAAAGGGATTATTTAAGTTTGTCCCTCAAAGTTGCCCGCTGTTTTAAAATAGCCCTTGAATTCCTATTTTTGGTATCTCCATCTTTAAACTTATACTCCATCCAAAAATTAGTCGCTCCATATATGTTTCCTGTTGAGGGCTAGATTCATCACTCTTGCTTTTAAGGAAAAAATGGCACGTCATGCACGTGACACTCCCAAAATTGAAGAAGAGGGAGACACCAAATGGATGGATGTGACAAATCAACACAAGATGGATAGCAGCGATGCACGGCTATGATCTACCAATGCAGTGATGGATGGCACCATCAACACCATCACGATGCTAGCATGGCCACCACCCCGAACAAACCACCACTGCAATCACCAATGCCACTAACACCATAAACCCATCGAATATACCACCAACACCACAACAGTTGCAACCACCACCACAACAACTGCAACCACCATTATCAATAACCGGCAACCACCCAACAGCCAAACCCACAACCATCTCACCACCAACCACCACGGCAAGCCTCCATAGCTTACCAGGACAGATTGCCCACCCACCACCTATTTCCATGGCAGCCTGATGGCCTCATCCATTACGATGCTCCAGCAACCAAGACCACATATCATCCACCACAACCACTGATCTCCTTTCCCTCAATCTCCTCACTGCCGCCACCACCGATCTCCTCCTAACCACATACAATTACAACACCATCTTCCCCCACACGCCCATCACTGTCGCCACACCAATCACACTCCTCCACCCGTTGTTGCCACCATCCGACCCTAGTTCACACCCTTCGTCTCGGTTGTGAGTGGTTGTGGCTGTTAATGATGATGTGTTGAGCGGGGATGAAGAGGAAAGAGACGGAAGAAGGGCACTTTTTTAATGACAAAAATACTCCTAAAATGTTAAAAGAGGGACCATTTTAGAGACGGGGCATAGGACGCGGGTAACGAAAACAGAAGTTCATGGACTGATTTTAAAAGGCGGGCAAAAAACATGGGACAAACCCATGACACAGATTGTTCAATACATGTTCCTGTGTTGAATGAAATGAATTTGAACTTTCTTGTAGTTGGAGCATTAATTCATGTATTTATTCTCAGCCATCTGGATGTTCCTAGAGTGCACTGAAAATGTATATTTACCAGTGGATTTCATAAACTTGCAGACAGTAGCCGATGCAGCACAAGAAACCACCAAGGTGGCCAAGCCTATAGCATCATCAACAGCCGAAACCATCACATCAGCAGACCCCACTGTAATTATAGGAACTGGTGGTGCCATAGTCCTTGCCTATTTCCTACTTCCGCCTGTCTGGTCTGCCATTTCTTTTAACCTTCGTGGGTACAAAGGTAAAGTCTCAGCTCACATTGTAACCCCTAATTAAAAGTTTCTTCCTGCTGGTAGTATCAGTACATGGAAGGAAAGGATGTACCGTAAGAAATCTAACTTGACAACATCGCTACTAATATGTGCAGTTAATATTATATATTATATAAAATAAAATAAAAAAAGAAAGAAGTTACTTCCAAAAGATAGAATTTACTTGTTGCTATAAGTGCATGTTTTCAACTATACTATCAAAGTTGTATACATGGTACCACACATACAAAAGGTGAGCAACATCTTTACCTTAGTGATGACACTAGCCGTCAAGATTGTAACTATTTTAAGATCTAGAGAAAGGCAAGAGATAGGAGAGAACTGCTTCTTTGGTGACTATGATAGACCTAAAGTCAGGTTACTTCCATGATAAAACTAGGTTAGAAATTGCTGTGTACAAGAAGTATAAAGAATGGCCTTAACCATTTTTTGTGCCTAACAGACCTCAGCACTGGCATCTGAGAATTTTGACTCAAGTCACGCAGACATTTCGTGGAGGTCGGTGTTGGGGTCTTTGAGGGGTGAAAAATGGTTATGCTGGAGGCATTACTTGCAGTATGCTATATGGGGTCATCCCTACAAGTGAAACATATATAGAATGCATTTCTGGGATTAAGTACAAACTACCTGGTACGTAGAAATTTTTTTGCAGAAAAAGAAATTTGCTTCACCATTTTGAAAGTTCGACGTAGTGTTTTTTTTTTCTCCGGTCTTTTGTCAACATTGTTGAAGATTGCATGCTACACATACATAGAAGCTAGGTGAAGTTTGCTTATGTTGTTTCTAAATGTTTTGCTGTTTTCTATTTTTCAAAAGTGACATGTCATAAGCATTTTGATCTGGTTTATCGTTCTATCTAGGTGAGCTTACTCCAGCTCAGACTCTTGATCTCATATCAACAAAGAATCACATTATGATCGATATTAGATCAGAGAAGGACAAGGACAAATCTGGTGTACCTCGCCTTCCCTCTAGTGCTAAAAACAAAATGGTTGCAATCCCGTAAGTTAACTTCTTGCTTATTAAACTTGGATAATTTTGTATGTGCAGAATTCACAGTTTGGATGCCGGTCATCATTCTTAATCATGTCATATAGACGCTTTTTGCATGATATGCACAAGTCCTAACACAGCCAACTTTTATTAATATCATACTTTAGAGATTGTGCTTGGTCATTCTCCAAAGAAAAAGTTAGGTTGTAAGCATGGGAAAACAAACAAAAATAAAAAGGAACACTCTTGACTCTTTGCAAGGTAAAAAGTTGATCATAAATTCCTAGTACTGTCTAATCTCGACTGGAATGCAAGGCAGCAGATCTACCTATGCAGGCATGGAAAAGGTTTCTTCTGAGTTTCATCTTCTTCCATTGTCTTTGGTAACACCATTATTTGCCCGTAAATTTGTTTTTCAGTCTGGAAGAGTTACCCAGCAAGCTACGAAGTCTTGTCAGAAATGTGAAGAAAGTAGAAGCTGAAATTGCAGCTATAAAGATTTCATATCTCAAGAAACTCAATAAAGGTTCCAACATTGTTATCATGGACTCGTGAGTTCTTTTCCTTGTGCATTTATCTTTTGCTGGTCAAATATAGCAATGAATTCCATACTTGATTTATGCTGCTTAGATGATGTGGTTCTTTTTCTGCTTTTTCTTTGTAGTTGTCACAATGTTTTGCTCTTTCTATTTCTCAAATATTTAGGTACTCCGATTCGGCCAAACTAGTTGCTAAAACACTAACAAATCTCGGCTTCAAGAACTGCTGGATCGTGGCTGATGGTTTTTCTGGAGGCAAGGGTTGGCTACAAAGTCGGTTAGGAACAGATTCGTATAATTTTTCTTTTGCAGAGGTTCTGTCACCATCTAGGGTCATACCTGCAGCAGCCCGACGTTTCGGTACAACCAGTGCGGGAAAGTTGCTCCCTGGTAGCTCCGATTGAAAATCTTCAAGAAGTGTCTTTATTCATGGTGTATATTAGATTAGAGACATTTCCACAGATATGAATGCAATTCTTCAACCAGTGTTAACAGTAACATCACTCGTTGCCTACAATTGTTCAGTGGTTGAAAAATTTGATATGTTTTGGCCAGAGAGTTTTTAGCAATGCTAAAAGGTACAAAGATTATGCACTTAAGCGAAGTGGCAAAAGCTCTCAAAAAAAGGTATCTTTTCCATCTAGTTTTACTAACAAAGTCGTGCATTCTTGAGTTAATCAGATGTATAATCTTTTGATTTCCTTCAGAAAGCATTATCTCAAGCTATAAGCTATAAGCTATAAGCTATAAGCTATAAGCTATAAGCTATAAGCTATAAGCTATAAGCTATAAGCTATAAGCTATAAGCTAAAAGGGGGCTAAAATGCTGCAAATAACCATCTCTAAGGTAAAATCCTATGATCTGATTGACTGTTCGTGACAGCTAACCACAATGTTATCTCCATTTTAGAGTGGGTATCTCATCCCGCTTCTACGTTAGGGTTGTAAACATCTGAGTTGTTCATGAGCACGCTTGTTCAGTTGGTTCCATGGTGTTCATCTATCCGAACTTGACTGCAATGCAAGGAACGTTCAGCAAATGTGCTCTGGTTTGGTTCGTAGAAAGCTTGTGTTCAAGCACGCGGACAATCTAGTACTTGAGTCTAGTCAAACAAGACTCGGGACCTGAGTTTGAGCTTAGTTCTCTATGGAGTCGATCCCTAGATCTTGTGTTTTCTAACAAGTACGGGCTTGAACTTCATTTACATATTCCTCACGCTAAAACTCGAGCCCATGACACCTTAAACCTAAATGAACCTTTGTTCTGAGGAAGGTACTTTTGAGCTTACGTAGAAGTTCCACGAAAAGTGTAGTCTGAGATGGATACCAAGTAGAAAGCAGGAGATACAACGAGGGTGTGAATAAGGATAGGAACAACGAGGGTGTGAACGAGGAGATACACGACAACACAGTGTGTGGAGTAACGGTGGTTGGTATGACAGTCTAATGCCAAGGTAAAAAGTTCTTAACTGCTGAAAAATAGTCAGTAGATTCTTTCTGTGATTCTCTCTGAACTCATAATTCTGGAAATAAGCATATGAAGAATGAGTGGCCCAAAATGTGGTCTAAGGATCTGCATTTATAGGCATCTAGTGGAACTCGTTTCCTTGCTGCAAATGGTGCCGCATGCGAGTGACACCTCACCCATGACTCGTAAGCTGTCACTGCAGTATTGTACTTGGGCCTGTTTTGTAGCTTCACCTCGTCCACCCAGGAAGTCTGACACTGATACGTATGCAAGAATGCAATAATCCTGGTAAAGGGATTAGGATTCCCTGCTGTAACCCATGGTTAGAGCAGGGTGTTGTACCCATTTCTGTGAGAGAGGGGGGAGAGGTCCCTCTCTCTCACAGAAATGGGTTGCAACATGGGATCTGGATCCCCAGTGAAGGAGCAGCCCTTGTAGTGTCTCAGAAAAGCACCAAAGCAAGTACTGAGCATGGCATGTGGAGTTTAAACTCCATCGGCCGCTAGGCCAGTTAGGTATGATTCCCAGGTGACCCACAGTCATCAACAGTAAAGGTGTTGGTGATCATAGATAAGTTGGTTTTGAACATTTCAACAATAAGCGTGTTGATCGATATAAAGAATATACTAAATTTTGTACCAAGTAATAAAGAAGATAATCGAAAACAATAACAAAAGATAACGGGACACAAGACACAAGATTTACGTAATTCGGCGAAAACCTACTCCACAGTGGTAGCAGCAATCTCATTATGTTTGTCTATAGGGATTACAGATCTCTATCTCTCTCAACAAATCTTCTCAAAGAACGACTCATCTTTCTTGACTTTAAAATACAATACAAGGCGACTTATATATACTTGGAGACAAGTAGTGATCTTCTCTAAATAACTAATGTGGGACAAGACGACTATATACTTTTGAGCCAAGTAGCGATTTATTCTGAATAACCGATGTGGGACACCTACACATTCTCCTTTTTTTTATATTTTATCCAAGACAATTATCACAAATCTCCACCTTGACATGGATAAAACAAGCCACAAACAACCTGAAAATACCACATGTTGCTACCACACCTGCACCCTAGGGCTGCACCTCAAAATACTATTAATACCGATCAAATCTAAGCAATGTTTAAACTTAATCTCTGGAATATGCTTTGTCATCATGTCCGCTGAATTTTCAATTGTGGGGATCTTTTCTTCCCTAACATAGTACCCTGAGAAACCACATCCCTAATAAAATGAAACCTGACATCAATGTGCTTGATCCACTCTGGAACATCTGATTTTTGGTCAGATGTATGGGACTTTGGTTGTCGCAGTAAACAGTGCTAGACTCATGCTTCACCCCCAAATCACTAAACCAAGCCCTTTAACTAAATGGCTTCCTTCACTGCTTCGGTCGCTACTATGTACTCAACTTCCGTAGTAGATAAGGCAACAATAGTCTGTAGAGTAGCCTTCCAACTGATCACACAGCTTAAAAAATGAAGATATAACCTGTTAAAGATCTCCTCTTATCCAAATCTCCAGCGTAGTCTGAATCCGTACATTCAGCAACTCTACCATTCGCATCACTACCCCAATGGTAGACTAAATCAATATCTGTAGTACCTCTCAGGCATCGAAGTATCCACTTCACTGCCTGCCAATGAGCTTTCCCAGAATTACCCATGTACATGTTAACCATACTAACTGCATGAGAAATATTGAGTCTCGTACAAACCATAGCATACATAAGGCTGCCTACTACACTAGCATATGGAACACACCCCATGTGCTCCACCTTCTTGGGGTCTGTGGGGAATCAGCTGCTGAAAGCTTGAAATGTGCCGCCAAAGGAGTAGTCACAGGTTTGGAGTTTTCCATACTAAAGCGCTGCAATAATTGCTTAATGTACTTTTTCTAGGACAAGTACAAAATTCCTACAGGTTGATCCGTCTGAATGTCCATCCCTAATATCCTCTTTGCTGCACCCAAGTCTTTCATCTTAAATTCCGTTTTTAACTGCTCTTTCAAACTGTTAATATATGACATCGTTTTTGCAGCAATCAACATGTCATCAACATACAACAACAAGTATATATGAGAACTATCCACGAGCCTCTGGCAATACACACAACTGTCATAGGCACTCCTGGTGTAACCTCTCTCTGCCATGAAAGTGTCGAACCGCTTCTACCACTGTCTTGGAAATTTTTAATCCATACAAGGATTTCTTCAACAAGAAAACATGATCTTCCTTATCCTGGATCATGAACCCCTCTGGCTAATTCATGAATATTTGCTCTTCCAACTCACCATGTAGAAAAGCTGTCTTGACATCCAGTTGTTCGAGCTCCAAGTCATACAGAGCAACCATAGCAAGCAATTTTCTTATCGAAGTATGTTTTACTACAGAAGAAAATATTGCATTGTAATCAATACCTTCTCTCTGAGTAAAACCCTTAGCTACCAAGCACGCTTTATACCTTGCATCTTCCATTCCAGGAATTCTCTCCTTTTTCTTGTAGACCCATTGGCAACCAACAATCTTCTGGCCCACAGACAGTTTCACCAATTTCCACGTTTGACTATTGTAAAGAGATTTCATCTCCTCACTCATAGCCACTGTCCACTGCACTGAAAATGTGCTCTTGATGGCCTCTTTATATGTAACATGCTCTTCAACCTCAATACCCTCTGCCACACTCAAAGCATAAGCAACCATATCCGTATATCTATACTTCTCAGGAGGTTGAATTTCTCTTCTCAATCTATTTTTGGTAATGTTATGATGTTGTTCCTGAGGTTCTTCATTTTCCTCGGTAGAATGAGAACCATCTTCCTCATCTATAGGAATTTTAGGCAAAGAATCTGGAGCTCGAACCTCCAGATCTACCTTTTTCCTGACACGGTGGTCTTTCCCTACATCAGTCGACTCATCATTCTTTGAAAGCATAAAAAACTAATCAATGGTCACATCTCTGCTAATTAGGAACCTAGATGACTTAGAAT
>JAVXUO010000326.1:0-96026 GCA_033065855.1 Escallonia rubra
CCCTAATTGAACCTTAAATTGAATGCCCTAATCAAACGAACCCTAAATTGAATGCCCCAAATCAACCGAACCCTAAATTGAATCAATAGAACCCCCAAACTGAACCCTAAATTGAAGTAATTGAACCCTAATTAAACCCTAAATTGAATGCCCTAATCGAATCGAACCCTAAATTAAACTAATTGAACCCCTAATTGAATGCCCTAATCCAACCGAACCCTAAATTGAACTAATTGAACCCTAAATGCCCCAAATCAACCGAACCCTAAATTGAATCAATAGAACCTCCTAATTGAACCCTAAATTGAAGTAATTGAACCCTAAATTGAATGCCCTAATTGAATCGAACCCTAAATTAAACTAATTGAACCCCTAATTAAACCCTAAATTGATTGCCCTAATCCAACCGAACCCTAATTGAACCTTAAATTGAATGCCCTAATCCAACCGAACCCTAAATTGAACTAATTGAACCCTAAATTGAATGCCCCAAATCAACCGAACCCTAAATTGAATCAATAAAACCCCCTAATT
Organism: Escallonia rubra; assembly: GCA_033065855.1. Taxonomy (NCBI): domain Eukaryota; kingdom Viridiplantae; phylum Streptophyta; class Magnoliopsida; order Escalloniales; family Escalloniaceae; genus Escallonia; species Escallonia rubra. Next base: position 535 of record JAVXUO010000326.1, read on the forward strand.
GAACCCTAAATTGAAGTAATTGAACCCTAATTAAACCCTAAATTGAATGCCCTAATCGAACCGAACCCTAAATTAAACTAATTGAACCCTAAATTGAATGCCCTAATACAATCGAACCCTAAATTGAAATAATTCAAGCGCATCGGATATGTGAATTTTGAACAATTTTTTTCCATTTGAACATTGATCATTTGTTTGATAATTTTAGGTTGTTAATTGTGCATTTGAGAATTGTGATTATTGATCGATGATTTTAGGTTATTAGCTGTGCATTTGAAGTAATTGCGATTATTAATTGATGATTTTAGGTTGTTAATTGATGATTTTAGATTGTTAATTGTGCATTGAGCATTTGAGATATTGAGATTATTGACGGAGGATGGGACCCAATTGGATTGAATGTGTGATTTTTGTTAATTTTTATTGCATTGAGCATTTGAGAATTGAGATTGTTGACGGAGGATGGACCCAATTGGATTGAGATACCTGTTAGTTAGCGCAGACACGGACACCACGTCTGATCGACGGTGTCCGACATTTAAAAAACAAATTAACGTATGCCGATGTGTCTGGAGGTGCGTGTCGGTGGGCGTCGGACACGTGTCCGGAGGTGTCGGACACGTGTCGGTATGTGTCGGACACGTGTCCGGAGGTGTCAGACACGTATCGGACACCATATCGACACCCTATATGAGGTGTCGGAATTGAGGTTGTTGACGGAGGATGGGACCCAATTGGATTGAGATACCTGTTAGTTAGCGCAGACACGGACACCACGTCTGATCGACGGTGTCCGACATTTAAAAAACAAATTAACGTATGTCGATGTGTCTGGAGGTGCGTGTCGGTGGCCGTCAGACACGTGTCCGGAGGCGTCGGACACGTGTCGGTATGTGTCGGACACGTGTCCGGAGGTGTCAGACACGTATCGGACACCATATCGACACCCTATATGAGGTGTCGGAATTGAGATTGTTGAATGTGCATTAAATTTAGGTTAGTTAGGTTAATGCGACATTTTTAGCATGCACCCCCTGGAATCTCATCGTGGCTCCAACACTGGCTATAATTAGCCCTAATTAGTCCTGATTAACAATATTTTAGTAAATCAATTAACCCTAATTAGCTCTAACGAGCCTAATTAGTTTTAATTAACCCTAAGAACCTAATGAAAATCAAATTAGCTGTAATTACCCCAAATTAGCCCAAATGAACCCAATTATGCGCATATTGATTATAGTTAGCCTAATTAGTCATAATTTGCACTAACATAACCCAATTAAGCCTAATTAGCGCTAGTTAGGACTAATCAACACTACTCGGCACCATTAAAACCCTAATTAGGACTAAATAACCCTAATTAGTCCTAATCAACCCTAATTAGCTATAATTATCCGAAACTAGCCCTCATTAACATTAATTAGCCCTAACATAACCCAATTAAGCCTAATTAGGACTAATATGCACTACTCGGCACAATTAAACCCTAATTAGGACTAAATAACCCTAATTAGTCCTAATCAACCCTAATTAGCTATAATTATCCGAAACTAGCCCTCATTAACATTAATTAGCCCTAACATAACCCAATTAAGCCCTAATTAGGACTAATCAGCACTACTCGGCACAATTAAACCCTAATTAGGACTAAATAACCCTAATTAGTCCTAATCAACCCTAATTAGCTATAATTATCCGAAACTAGCCCTCATTAACATTAATTAGCCCTAACATAACCCAATTAAGCCTAATTAGCCCTAATTAGGACTAATCAGCACTACTCGGCACAATTAAACCCTAATTAGGACTAAATAACCCTAATTAGTCCTAATCAACCCTAATCAGCTATAATTAATACTCGTAATTAACCCTAATAACCCAGTTAGCCCTAATTAGCCCTTGTACATCCCATAATTACTCCATGTTGCCCAGAGATGGTTCAATTACTCGTTGTTTACAAACCCTGCCTTCTTTATATTAGTTGTTGTTTTGAGAAGTCCATTGGCAACGAGATGGTTCAACTCGTTGCCAACGAATTCTATTTAATGTGGAATTGGTAACATATGTAACGATCTTTCTGCAGTTTTGATATTTTGGAAAGATTCTTGCATATCTTATCAATTTCTGAACACATGCATGCATAGAAACCCTTAGTTCCCGTTCAAAGGTACTCATTACAAAGTAATGCCTTGTAATGAGCCTTTGGATGTCCAGTTTGGACAGTTTGGAAAAGCTAATTGTTTATAAAACAGTGTTTTGACTCATGCTTTGTGTTCTATGTCGTGGATATTTGGTACACGTTCTCGTGTGTTTCTCCGGGTGCATACAGATCTGGTGTTCTAACATCCGTCAAACCTTCCTGAGCAAGGTTAGATGAATGTTAGAACACCTAATCGATGTGGTGTACTTGGAGAAATGCGGGGAGGTGCTGCCGAATTTTCCACAGACATTGGACTAAGCATGAGTTATTCACTGTTTTATAAACATGTGCTTTTCTGAATGGGATAGGACCACTACCTGTTCAAGAGTGGAGGGGAAATATGTAGACATGTTGTAACATTCATGCATTCATATTTACATCGGCAATGCCTAATCACTGGTCATTATTGAAGGTGGTATACAGTACGATAATTCAGTCGTCATGTCAGTCGATCGAAGTTGGATGAAAAGGAAGAATGCTGAAGATTTTGAGTGTCGCGTTGACGAATTTCTCGACTTCGCTTATGCGCATCCTGCACATGTTGACCTTGATAAGATAAGGTGTCCGTGCGGTAGATGTGAGTTGTTGCACTGGAGAAAAAGAATTGAAGTAAAATGGCATCTTCGTCGGTACGGTTTTATGGGTGGATACACAAGGTGGACGCAGCACGGGGAAACGATAGTATTGTCGTCCAACCCGGCTAGTCAAACTGAAGTTAGGGAGGAGGCACGATATGATTACCGAGATATGATTATGGATGCTGGGCATGCTAATGTTGACTGGGGTAACGACAGTCCACAACCGCCGAACGAGGGGGCTCATCAGTTTTATGAGTTGTTGAGAGCTGCGGAAGAGCCGCTGTGGGATGGAGCTCCGAAACACACACGGCTGTCTGCGGTTAGTAGGTTATTACAGTTGAAATCAGACCACGGGCTGAGTGAGAAAGGTTTTAACGAGTTTGTTACCTTAATCAAAGAAATACTGCCCGAAAGTGAAAAGCTACCGCCGTCGTACTATGACGCGAAGAAGATGATGAGGAAACTTGGGTTGAGCTATGACCGGATAGATGCGTGCAATAACGATTGTGTATTATTCTGGAAAGAGAATAAGGATTTGTCACGGTGTCCAGTATGTGATCATTCGAGGTACAAACCGGACAAAGGGAAGAAGAAAAACATTGCATGGAAGATATTGCGATATTTCCCGGTCACACCACGGCTTCAGAGAATGTACTACTCCTCCAATACGGCTGAACATATGAGGGCTCACCGTGAGACTCGCAGCAACGATGCCGATGTGCTGACACACCCAGCTGATGGAGAGGCGTGGAAGGAGTTTGACCGCAAGCATCCAGTCTTTGCTCAGGAAGTTCGGAATGTTAGACTTGGTCTGGCAACCGATGGGTTCAACCCTTTCGGTCAGTCTACCACGCCTTACTCCTGTTGGCCTGTTATTATTGTCCCGTACAACCTTCCACCAGGCATGTGCATGAAGAAGCCGTATATGTTCTTGTCGTTGCTTATTCCGGGGCCGAAGAGTCCCGGTAAGGACATAGATGTGTATTTAAGGCCGTTGATTGATGAGTTAAAACAGTTATGGAATCATGGAGTCGAAACATATGATGCATCCCTTAAACAAAATTTTCAGATGAGGGCTGCTTTGATGTGGACTATACATGATTTCCCCGCATTGGGAATGACGTGTGGCTGGAGCACACATGGGAAGCTAGCATGCCCTGCTTGTATGGGCGTGAACCCCGGTCATACGTTAAAGCACGGCGGAAAGGCCTCGTGGTTCGGATGTCACCGTAAGCTTTTGCCACCGGGCCATCAGTTTCGTAGGCAGAAGGATAAATTTGACGGGACAATCGAGCGTGAGGTTGTCACACTGGACTACCCATCTGGTGAAGAAGTACTCTCACACCTGGAGGCACTTGATACTGACATACCACACGGTAAGGGTGTGCCGGATCAGAAGATTGCAGGGTTCGGGAAAGAGCACAACTGGAGAAAATTTTGTATCTTCTGGGAGTTAGCCTACTGGAGGACGCTCGTTATCCGAAACAACATGGATGTGATGCATATTGAGAAGAACGTTTTTGATAATGTGTTCAACACAGTGATGAATGTCAAGGGCAAATCGAAAGATCACCTTAAAGCGAGAAGGGATCTACAACAGTTGGGTGTACGCCGTGAATTGCATCCTCGGACAGTCAGTGGGAGGACCATACTTCCGAAAGCACCTTACTGTCTAGACAAGAAACAAGTGGAGAAGGTCTGTCAGTGGGTTAAGAATTTGAAGCTTCCGGATGGGTTTGCGTCCAACATATCTCGTTGTTGCAATGTATCGGAATGCAAGTTCCAAGGGATGAAGAGTCACGACTGCCACGTATTCATGGAGAGATTCATTCCTATTGCCTTCCGGGGACTGTTGCCACGGGTTGTTTGCGAGACTTTGACTGAATTATCTCATTTCTTTCGAGATATATGCTCTTCTACGATCCGGGTGAGTAACATGGAAGTGCTTGAGAAGAACATTGTGGTGACGATTTGCAAGCTGGAGAAAATCTTCCCACCTTCGTTCTTTGATTCAATGGAGCATCTGCCTGTTCACTTGGCATATGAAGCTAAGATGGGTGGACCCGTGCAATATCGGTGGATGTATCCCTTCGAGAGGTAATCCTTAAATTGTTACAGTTGTTCGTTTACACTTAATGCGACATCTGTTATCATTGATATTCCACCTAACTCGATTCGCTAAACTTCTAGGTTCATGTTCCATTTAAAGAAAAAAGTCCGTAATAAGGCTCGGGTTGAGGGCTCAATTGCGGAGGCTTACGTAATGGAAGAACTTGTAAACTTTTGTAGTCAATATTTCGGGCCTGATGTTGGTACAAGGTTAAATCAACTAGGCCGAAATGACCCCGGAGCAAGCACAAATTTGGAAGGGCAATTGTCAATATTCAAGCAGTCAGGTAGTCCGTTCGGCCGAACGTATACTCGATGGCTAACGGATGAAGAGTACAGTGCTGCAACAATATATGCCCTTCTAAATTGCGATGAAGTTTCGGCATTCGTTGAGTAAGTTAAAGTCTTAATTCACTTACATTGCTGTACATAATTGAAAGTGTGTGTTAAGCGAGTCAACTATATTGGTTTGCAGTGAGTTCGATGCGGAATCTTTAATCACTGATCCCGCTGGACTTGAATCTCATCGGAAATCACAATTTGTACAGTGGTTCAAAATCCGTGTAAGATTGTTTAACGAAATTATATTATGTGTTATATACAGTTCTGTGGCCAATTAGTATACTGATTTATCCTTAATTTTTACCGTCATCTACAATAGGTTCAGTCAATGGATAGACCAGTGGCCTCCTGCTTGAAATTACTAGCCGAAGGCCCTAACAAACAAACATCCTGTTACGGAGGCTATATCATCAACGGGTTTAGGTTTAACGTAAAAGATGATGACCGAACAAAACAAACCCAAAACAGTGGAGTCTTGGTCAACGGCGACTGTTATGCCGAGAATTGCATGGACTTTTACGGAGAGCTAGATGAGATTGTTGAGCTAACATATCTGGGTTCCCAAAACCGCCTGGTAATGTTCAAGTGTACGTGGTTCGATGTCACATGCAGTAGAGGAATCCGTGTTAGCTCTCAAGGGATTGTAGATGTCAATGTCAAGTCAAGACTTGCATCAGACGAGCCCTTTGTGTTTGCTAGTCAAGCTGTACAAGTCTTTTACGCGGAGGACGTCGCCAATCCCAAATCTCATTGGTATACAACTATCAAGTCCAAGAAATTGCCCGTGACATATGACAGTGAGCTAGACTCCTTTCAAGCCGACCAACCACGTGTCTTGTTCCCTGTTGAGGTCAACAACGAGGAGGACGATCTTCCTCTTCCAACAACACTTCTTGTGGGAGAAGAAGTCGTAGATGATGACGCGGAAGACGTGGAAAGTGTTGGAGATGATGTGACCGAGTCTACTGATGAAGAGGATGAATTAGAAGATGAAGAGGATGAATTAGAAGATGAAGAGGACGACGAGTCCCACGAAGAAGAGGGCGACGAGGAAAGTGATGAAGATGATTCGCAAACTGAAAATGATTGACTTGTAATGTTGTAACATCACGGGAAAAATGTAGTAACATTTTAGAACTTGGTGTTTATTGATGTGTTTTTGCACATCCGTTCATATATATATATATATATATATATATAGTGCCGATGATGATTTATGCCAAATTATTGTTTTTAACGTGTTAATGTCTTTGTATATAATCTATATGAAGTCAGATATGGATAGGATACGGGCTATTCGTGGCCGGGCTGGACACCGAGCTGCTTCCTCCCCGGTGGGTCCCACCTCGTCATTGCCTACTGATGACGAGGCACAGAGTGATCGCGGACAGCCGATGGGGCCCCAGCCCCAGCCGTCACCCTAGCCCGACGCAGATTCATCCCACACGCGCGTGCATTCTCCATCTTCCGTGGGTTCTACCTCAGGTATAGTTTATAACGGTGTTTAGTACATTTTCGCTAGCCTTATATTTAAAGTATATTTGAACTGTATTAATGTCTGTGTTTTGTAGGATCTCGACGAGGCCGTGGTCCGACACGCGGGGTACGCATCGACCCCCAGCGTAAACAGAGAGTTACGCTCACGCAGGAGGGCCTGTAAGTACTAAAAATATCACCTCATGCCTTATGTTTAAAATTTTGGGGTGTTAATTTATATTTGAACTGTATTAATTTATTTATTTACTTCTTTGGCAGGATCCTGGAGAATCTGGCGAGGACGAAGATCGGCGTTCTTGTGAAGGGCCGATTCTTCGAGCCACGCCTGTACTGGAAGGACTGGGATGCCGCTGCGAGGGAGGCCCTATGGGAGGAGTGGCTGGTACGGTGAAGTATTTTTTTCAGCGTTAGTAAATGTTTAATTACAGTTTGTTTTCTGGTCATAATTTGTGTTATTGAATGCCTTACAGGAGGGGTTCACGTTTGACACGCCTCAGCAGCAGGCACTGGGGCAGCAGGCCTTCTTTGCCTACATCGGCAAGAATTACCGCCGATGACTCCACGACGCACGGGACCGGGCGAAGAAGCTGCTGCCCGAGGGTGCCCCGATGACGGAGATGACGAGATATCCCCCACATTGGATATCTCACCGTGTATGGGGGGAGATGATAGATCGGTGGGCTGCGGATCCAGGCTGGGACGCCAAGAGTAAGAGCGGGGCCGAGAACAGACAGAACAGAGATCCGACGCACACGGGGGGGTCGGTGCCACACGACATCGTCCGACACATGAACGCGGTCGAGCACCCGGATCTGGAGGAGGATGAGGTCATAGCTCTGACCTATAGTCAGACGCACGTGCGGAAGAAGGACAAGGACGAGGCGCACCGGGCGGGCGACTATATTTCAGATATTGCCCGGCGGATCGATGTGAGTCAATTTATTTAAGTTGTTAATGTTTTGTCTTTCTATCCTCAATGTCCGTTTCGTTAATTAATGCCCTAACATATCGTTAAACCACTATTTTTGTAGGCCTCGTATGAACAGCTAAAGGGGTCCGAGCAGCAGTCCAGACAGCCATCAGCGTCCACTAGTACGGCTGCGAGTACTGGGGGGTTGAAGCGATGGCTGGATACGCCGGAGGTCGTGAATCGGCCGAAAGGCCGCATACGCGGCCTGCCTAGCACGACTGCTCGTGCCGTGATAGGAGCGTCCTCACCCCCTGCTGCCCCTCCACAGACACCGGCTCCTCAGCGTCAGTTGGACGACGAGGAGATCCAGCGCATTGCTACAGTGGTGGTGAGGATGATCAGGGAGCAGGGCACTGCTGGACATGCCGAGCCGGCCCCGGATCAGCAGGATCCAGATCCGAGACTCGGCGACCCCTGATGAGCCCCTTCCCGTGCCCGTTCCTAGCTTCCCCCTGCCCCCCGCGCCTAGCTTGTACTCTTCTCCCCTCCCCTAACCGGCTGTATCCGGTTCCCGGCTTGTACATATGAGCGTTTTTTATATTAAAACATTTTTTATAATTTAATATATGCTTTTCTTTTTGTATTAATTATTGCGCGTTGTTGTTGAGAAATGAAAATTGTATTACAGGTCTGGGTAATTGAAAAATAAAAAAAAAATTAATTTTAAGCTTTTTAGCGACGGAATTTATTCCGTCGCTAATTTTATAAAAAGAAAATAAATTAAAATACTAAAAATATAATTAGCGATGGAATATCCGTCGCTAATTAAAAATAAATCCGTCGCAAAAAATTACATATTTAGCGACGGAGTTCAAAATTCCGTCGCTAAACTATTACTAACGGGCTTTTATACGAGGGACTTTTAGCGACGGTGAATCCGTCGCTAATTGTTTTAGCGACGGAATAAAGGCCTTTTTTTCTTGTAGTGCTGCTCCTCTCTTTTCATAGCTCTTCTGGGGTAGATGCGGTAGGTTTTTGCGAGACGACTTTGGCTAGCTTGGAAGGATAAATTCTACCTGCTTTGATGTCCCTCTTACCCAAACATGTATGTATGCATATTCTAGGCACCTTGTATCATTCACAGAAAAACACACAACTCAATACAAGGTAACCCTTTGAGTTCTCTGCTTCTTTTCCTTCATTCTGTGTTTATACACAACAACATTAACATGGGTATTCTACATACCTCCACAAATCTTACCATGGAAATATTCTTTAAAAAAAACTCTGCCAAGAGCAGTCTATACTTTGGCGGCTAACTTCAATCAGCTACACCCTGAAGAGAAGCTAACAATTTCTAACTCACCTTAAATCTTTGGCATTCTTTTTTTATCTGGGTGTTCTTAACATGGCCAATTGGCATAAGGATTGTTGTGATCTTGAGCTAGCCCCTAAAAAGCATCCTTCTTCCTAGACCAATAACAAACCAGGCAGTGACTGTACTTCTTAAAGAGTGGACAAATCCGATAATAAATAATCTTAACCCTACCCAAGAAAAGATTGATGCCAAGGAAAGTGGGTTCGTACTTACGTGGAGGTGCCACAAAGGCTGCAGTCCGTGTCAGCTTCCAAGTATGCAAAGTGAGAGACAGGAAGGACGGAGTAAGGGCTGAGAGCAAGGCTTCCCAGACAGGCCGTGAGGAATGGCAGTGCTGCGAAGGCAAAGCTAAGACGAACAGGGCCGGCAGTCGATTGGTCCAAGTCAAGGTCCGATGTTACGATCTTAAGTTATGTCCAATTTTGTGTTTCTCTCTCTAGAATCCAAAAGCTCTCCAATTCTAGAGTGAGAAAGTGATTTTTGTGAGAATGAAGAAGAAGTGCTTTTTTGAGTTGTAAAGTTCACTATTTATAGAAAACAATGTGCTTATGTCATAAAGTGCCACATGTCGTCCCCCGGGAGTGACACGTCACCAGGGGTCCCAAAATACCGGTTCTCCGTTGGACTGCCGGTTCCCAAATTTGCGTTGCCTGCCTCGCACAGCGTCGCTCTGCCTGTCTGAGAAGACTGACCATACCATGACGGCATGGTCAGAGTAAACCCGTTGCCCCAGCCACCAATCCAAGCCCTTACTGAATCCCATGAGGTGCGTCAAGAGACGCGCAGATAACCTGACAGTGGTGAGGGTTACCCCTGTAGCCAACTGCCAGGCGGACTAGGCGCGATGCCTTCCAATAACCTGTTCCCGTCCCGGAATGACCCGGGGGTCATTGCCCTGGTGGTGTCGAAGATCGATAGTAACATGAGCGGACATGGTCGCAGCTCAGTGCTCCAAGTCTGTGGCGAGGGGTCCTTGTGTCGGAGCCCCCTGTAACTGTGACGGCGATGGCTATGAGGTTGTGAGCCCATCCCGGTACGAGGGTGGAAGCCCCCTTGTGATTGAGACGGCGATGGCTATAAGGTTGTGAGCCCATCCCGGTACGAGGCCGAAGCCCCCTTGTGATTGAGACGGCGATGGCTATAAGGTTGTGAGCCCATCCCGGTACGAGGCTGAAGCCCCCCTTTTGATTGAGACGGCGATGGCTATAAGGTTGTGAGCCCATCCCGGTACGAGGCCGAAGCCCCCATTTTGATTGAGACGGCGATGGCTATAAGGTTGTGAGCCCATCCCGGTACGAGGCCGAAGCCCCCCTTGTGATTGAGACGGCGATGGCTATAAGGTTGTGAGCCCATCCCGGTAGCATGCAACATGATTGTGACGCATGAGCGTGGTGCTTATAGCACGAGACAATACCTGGTGCCTGGGGCACGTGTTGTGAAGGTGGTGCGGCGACGATCGTCGCGAAGCAATACTTGGTGTCGGGGCACGTATCATGAGAATGGCGCAAGGGCGCAGCGACGAACGTCGCGGAGCAATATTTGGTGCCGGGGCACGTATCATGAGAACGGCGCAAGGGCGCGGCGACGAATGTCGCGGAGCAATATTTGGTGCCGGGGCACCTGTCCTGAGAATGGCGCAAGGGCGCGGGTCGTGTGTCCCGAAGACAGGATGTGAGCTAAGTGTACCTGTCATAACAAGATAATGAATGCAATATGTAGTAGTGACAAAGTTGGGGAGTGATGGCATGCGGTTGCCAATGACGGGTTGTTCGTTGGTGGCGTGCGACTTTGGGTGACGGGCGTGGGTGACGAGCATCGCGGGAGCGGTGCGTGATCATGGGCGTTGGACGAGAGGCGTCACAGAGTTGATGTATAAACGTCTGTAAACATCGCGGAGGTGCAAAGACTCGAGAAAGTAAGTATGGAAAAAGGGGTGAACCATCGGGGGAAAGTGGCCAAGGCCAAGCCCCCCAGGAGGCCGAGGCTGACCCCTATGGCCTGGGGAAGGCCGAGGCCGACCCCCTGGGGTTGGCCAAGGCCAAATGGCCAACTCTCCTGAAGGAGCCCAGGGTCACTCCCCCCTCTTGGTGTACTTCGGGCACGCCGACGGTAGGTGTTTTGATGGGCAAATACAAATCCGAAAGTTTCATCACGATGAGTGTGTCGATGCGAATCATACCTACACGACGAGCGAGATGTCAAAGTCACGCACAAAGCGTACGAAGCGAAAAAGGTGCAAAAAAAGGGTTGCGCGGAGGGGTGAACCACCGGGGGAAAGTGGCCAAGGCCAAGCCCCCCAGGAGGCCGAGGCCGACCCCTATGGCCTGGGGAAGGCCGAGGCCGACCCCCTGGGGTTGGCCAAGGCCATTTGCCCATCTGTCATTTTCGGAGCCCAAAGTCACTTCTCCTTTTGCAAACTTCGTGCGCGCCGTCGGTAGGTGTTTTGATGGGCAAATACAAATCCGAAAGTTGCGTTATGACGAGCGCGTTGCTAAGAATCGTACCCATATAGCGATTAAGGTGCCAAGGTTACGTACGGAGCATGCAAGGGGAAAGAAGTGCGAAAAAAGGGTATGCGGGGAAGGGGTGAACCACCGAGGGAAAGTGGCCAAGGCCAAGCCCCCCAGGAGGCCGAGGCCGACCCCTATGGCCTGGGGAAGGCCGAGGCCGACCCCCTGGGGTTGGCCAAGGCCATTTGCCCCCTGACCCCATTTCTCCAAATGTGCCGTCGGCCAATGTTTTTTATGAAAGGGTCTTCGAATGGTCTTGGCGTTACGAACGTGCTAGCGTTTTAGTGACGTCGATGCGAAAATAATATGTCTAAGTTGCGCACAAAGTGCGCGGAACGAGAAAAATACGTGTCTCGGGCGCACGGGCGCTGACCGGTTTGATGCGTTGAAAAATTGCCCGTTGACAATGTTGACGTGTTCGCGTGAAATGGGACCCCTATTGGGCCCTTGGGTACGACCAGAATAGGTTGGGAACAAAGATTAAAGGATGCACAAGTTTGAGGCTTAGTGGCTTGAACCTCTGAAGGCCTAGAGATTATGAACAAAGCTTAGAAAGACCCTTCGCCTTGTTCTGCACAATTTGCTTGTGTTGGGATAAATAAATCTCTTTCCAAGCTTTAAGTGTTCGGAATGAAAATAGGTTTCGGGATACGTCTCAGAGGATCAGTCAGTCCGATCTTAATGTAGAGTCTAAAGGGGAGAAGGATCTTACCTTTCATAGTGAATTAGACCTTCTTTTTAACCTCAATGAAGTTGTCTAGGCCGGAGAGCTACATATAAATGGCTTGTTTTTGGGGATTAAAATAGTAGAATTTTTACATATTGTTGTAAGAAAAATTAGGCGAGCTCAAAACAAAACTCATTACTTAAAGGACGTTTTTGGCACCTTGATTTTTGGTCCTAATAACATTAGGAACCTGGCCATCTAACACTTCTCAGGAATTCTTGTTTTTAGTTCTATCAGCAGGCCTCTTTCTTAATTCACACCCTCTATCGAGCACTTTTAACACAAAGTTGTCCCTGAATACATTGCCAAATATGTTTTCCCTTAACTTGTCACGGCCCAAATCCACGGGTGAGCCCATGAGTTAGGCCTGTGATTGGCCGCAGGCCCACTAAACTTCCACCAGGACTCTGCCAGACCTACTACAACCTGTACTCAGAAATTCAATCCAACTACTAAAATCTGAACAATTAATTGGCTACTAAGAGCCTCACTTAGGACTTCCTCAATAATTAAATCAAAACCTTTAATTACATGCCGTTGACAATTATGAAGAATTTGAGGAGACCTAAGCTCCTTACATAAGTCCATCCATGAAAACTACCATAAGACCAAATTCTTAAAGTCAATAGACATTTCATTAATATAATAATTATCTTCAGGCGTCCCTCCCTCATGTTGCTCACAGGGATCTGCCTCTCTTAGACCATCACCTGAAAAATAAAAGAATGAGCGAGAGCCCAGCAAGTAGGCAAATCATGTTCCTAAAATAGGTTTTAGGGTTTAATAAACATGTCATGGTTTCTTCGTCTTAAAACTGGTAACAATATCACATGAGTTACTATACACATATATTGATAAAGCAAATCATGCTTGCAAGAAACTCTTCCAAAACAAATACATAACGATGGCATTTAAACTTCAAATGAAACTCTTTCCACGGTATGATGTGGTTAGCGTATGGTCCCACTGAGTAGGACCCAGAATCCCTCTTCCACCCGAGATAGACAATATTTATGGACGCAGGGACGAACCATAATGCAATAGTACTATGCACCAATGTATGGTCATGTTAACCAAGACCCATAATCCACTTTCTCCCATGGATATGGGACACAACAACCAATATTAACCTCTCAATATCGTATCACGATTCACACAGAGTTGTCAAAACAACACAACACTTACCATGGCAAATTTAATTCAATTTCTCATCAATCAATTTCACAAAAGCAGAAGTATAAAAAATACTTTGAAACTTTTATTTGGTAAAGTCACGTATACATACACACACATACTTGGAATATGTTGCACGGAGAAACATGGTAGAAGTACTTACTTGGATAGCTAAGCGGTTCTAGTTCTTGTTCCCAAGTCTGCCCTAGCTCGAAAAATAAACAATAAACCATACGGATGTTATTTATTGCTGCTCAATCATGCCTAGCTGCTAAATTTCTCTCAAGTGCATGAAATTACCAAAATGCCCCCGAACTCGTGCCAAATTACCAAAATACCTATAATGCCTAACATACCACTACACCCCAAAAAATAACTCAAAACACTCTTTTAAATGACTAGGTTGTTTTTTGGACGAAAAGGACCTTTCTGAGAATTTTTCATTCAGAACCCTAAATCGCTCCTTAAATTGAGAGTTAAGGATCCTCTTTAAAAAGTATATCAAACGGCGCTGGAATTCCATGAAATTTTAGATGCTCAAGCATCTCAATAAGATCAGATCACTGTAAAATTTTTGGCTAAAAATAATTTTGTTTACTATACCCAAAAAATTCCCAAAAAATTTGACGTCGAAGGTTTTGCAAAAATAAAGGGAGTTTTAGTTTTGCACTTTGCCTAAATCAATATGTAAATAGTCCTAAAAATTCCAAACATGGACTGCTCGCTAATAATATAATATTCAACATTTTCTTCACTAAAATCTGCCAAAACCCTAGTTTATATGCTCTCTCTTCTTCCTCATCAACACAACCACCCACCCACATGCCACAGTTGTCCTTGGCCCAAGGCCACCATGGCCGTTCTGGCAACCTTTTTCTTTCCCTTCCACCACGTCAAATAACCACCCAAACCCTAATTCCCTTTCTCTCTTTCTCTCTCTACCTTCTTTACACACTACTTCCACCATAGCTGCCCATGGCAGCCCTTCCCTCTCCCTTTACCCCTTTGTACTCTCATCTAATTCCCCTAAAAAAAACCCCACGAACCTTCACCCATGGCTGCCCTCACCCAGCAGCACCTTTCCCCTCTATTTCCCCTTTTTTTCCTCACAACCCCCCCCCACCCCCCCACACACACACACACCACACGGCTGCCCCCATGACAGCCTTCTTTTACCTCTCTTCCTCACTAACAAAAACACACACAAACACCTTCACAAAACCACCATCGCAGCACCCCCCTTCCCCCTTCTTCTTCACTCACAACACATCACAACACACCTAGCACCATCACCATCACGCTGCCCACCATGGCAGCCCCCTTTCCCCTTCTTCTTTACTCACAACACACCACAAAACACCCAACACCATCACCATCGTGCTGCCCACCATGGCATCCCCCTTTCCCCCTCTTCCTCACTCACAACATACCACAAAACACCCAGAACCATCACCACCATACTGCCCACCATGGCAGCCCCCTTACACCGCATTAACACCCACCAAGCACACACCAAAACGCTACCAATTTCATACCAAAAACATATATGAAACATCCAAATTCATGGCTAAAATAAATAGAGAGTTAAGGAATTTTATTATCTTGAATTTCCCCTTGCCCTAGCCTTGTTTCTTCTATATCTCTCTCTTTCTCTTTGGACTTCACGTAAAGGGGTGGCATATTTGTGGGACGGCTGCCCTCTTAACGCTTCCTTTATCGAGGGGACTACGATTTTTCCCCGTGGGCAGTGAGCGTGCTGCGATAAAAAGGAGTTTTCAGAGCAGCCATAATCCCTAGGTCGGGTTAGGATGTAGAGGTGTACGAACTATAAGAATAGTCCGAGCGAAGACGGTATTCTTATTCCTCTTTTCATCTTATAACTATTTTTATTTGTTATATCGGTTATTAACTCTATCCATTTCAGGTTCCGGGAAAAGTGCTAAAGGGGACTTTCAAGATGATCCATAGTCTAAAGGAAATAGTCAACAAGCTGGCCATCGAGATCGTATGCAAGGATATCGCGAAGGGAGCAATCAGGACCTCTATGCCTCAACTGCGTGGAGGATCAGAAGCTTAGCCGCATAGAGCTTCCTCAGGCTGAACAAACAATGAAGCTTTGATGCCACCGAAAAGTGGACCAGCTCCCAAGACGGGAGGCAGGGTGAAGACACAAGCAACCAGCAGGCTTGCTCCTCGGCCCGTTCCCAAACCAGTCTCAGAGCTGAGGAATGGTTGGGAGCCTTCGAATACAGACAAAGGTAAATCACCGACTGTAGTTGCATCAAAGGGGAAGGAGAAGCTGCTAATCCGTCGCTCTTAAAGGTTAAAATGTATGTCGGCACCCCTCAACGACTGAGAGGGTCACGATACGGGAGCCGACTTTAGGAAAATATTCGGTTGCTACCCCAGATGGAGGAATCTTCCTCCTACCTCCTATATAGCGACAATCAATCGTCTCTAAATGTTTCTAGTGGCTTGTATTTAGTGACGCTAAAAAAGTGCCGCTAATAATTATCGCTGAAAGTGTTAGAAGAAAAGCTACTAAAAATATTTAGCAACTATTAATTGTCACTATACACGGAGTTGGAGAAAGATTATTACAACCCGGGTAGAAGCCAAAGTTTGTTCCCGACTTTAATGCTTTTCTTCTAGGACTTCAGAGATGATGCTTCGGAAGACGATTTTGAGTCCGAGGCTGAGCTTGTCTCTAGCTCCGTGGATAGCAAGCCAATCTCAAAAAGACCTAGAGGGGGACACTAGAGTTGTAGCTCTGAGGAATCTCTATCTTAGAAACTATAGACTTCAATTTTTAATATTTAAATTTCTAGTAAAGTATTGATTTAATGTTTTAATTTACTTTTTTCTTATATTTGTATATTTTTGTGTGTATATACAGCACCAAAAGGAGTATGAGAAAGTATATCAACGAGCTACTTGAGAATAGATACAAGGATTGACCAGAAAAATAAATTGGAATCTGTCAAAACTTTTACCAAATCAAAGAACCAGCAGGTAGGTAAGAGTCTGCATTTTCTACAATACAATACTGCCACGGTTTAACTCCATGGACTACCGGCCGATTAGTCAAAGGAGCCTTTTTTCACAACCTTTATTTCAAACAAATTCGGCCCTTTTTACGAAAAACATTTAGTTTACCTGACTAATTCTGGTTTTAAAAACATAGACCACTTAGGTTTTTTCTTCTATTTAGCCTTGACGAGCTTTGCCCTACATATGAAGAATTCTCAGCTTTGATGGATCTTCCTATCGAATTACGTGTTGTCATGCTCGTTGTTGAAGATAGATATTACATGTCACTTATGCTCCTTCTCGAGGTCACTGCGGAGCGTGCAAAACTTTTTATTCAAGGTAATCGCATTTTTCTTTCCTTACTTGTGGAATATTTCTCTAAAAAAACCGGATGAGTATGATAAACAATATGACAATGGTAGAGTAACGGCCTTGGCCTTGTTCCTTACCAAGTATTTTACCATTGTGGGTAGTGGGGTTGCAGATGTAAGATTGGCGGATATCATATCTCAAGTGTCTCTTCAGGGCAAAACCTTAATGTTTGAGACTCGCTCTGGAATTGCTGCTTGGAATTGATTTTTTCTGTGCCAAGGAGTCTAAAGACATCTGTTGGTATTGCAACTGGTGGATAACTCATGAAGCCATCTTACGGGCCATGCATATCACTGCTTATGTCTAATCAGTGTGCACCATTCATCTTTCTATCTCTTTCGGGATTTTTCACCAGTTCTTTTATGAGTGGATTGTCTGATTATCTTATATCAATTTTTTCATCGTGCCAGAGCTTACTCCCACCATGATGCAAACTATTTCCTAGGGGTGGGGGACCCATCCTCACCGATATCGTTCTATTGATTTCGAAGTGGACCGTACTGGCATAGCCCCTAATCCACCTCTATTGTCGAATGCTTATGCCGGTTGGTTATGGCCTCGTGTCATGGAGACTGTTCTTGCCTTTGAGAGTAGGTTGCGGATTGAGTTAGATTAGGATTTTCTAGGCAGCAAGGAAACTAGATTCCTTGAGAAAGCCAAAGAGCAGGCACACATACACTCGACTCAAGTGTGTTCCAGTGGGATATCAATACGAGATACATAAATCCTTTTCATCTGGCATTAACTTGGAACCACTTTTAGGAGAGGAACTGTATGATTCTATTAAAACCTCCAGAGGTATTGTTCGGTGCTTCAATCGTCCTCAAGCAAAGGGAGAGGCCAGGGTCATCTGGGTCTGCCGATCTTGGATAGGCTCCAGAATGTTCGAAAGAGAAGTTGGATAGGCTCCAGAATTTCCAAATCCAACCCATTACTATTTGCGGCTCTGTCAGGATATAGTTTCCATCTGGTTTCCTCCTCTATAACACAAATGTCCTCATTAGGAACACTGGCCTCCCATTCACTGGTGTCTTCAGTCGCACGATTTGCTAGCATATCAACCATATCCCTTCCTTTTAAAGACATTTGGGTGACATATGTGATGTCAAACTAAAAAAGTAGCAAGAGCCACTTAGCGGTGTGACTGGATAGGGCAGGCTTTTCAAAGAGATATTTAGTTCGGTCCATCTTAGCTAACAACATGATCGGGTAATCCAACACATGATATCATAGTTTTTGTGTTACCCACACCAACGACATGCACGTCTTTCTAGGGCCAAATAATCCACTTCACCTAGAATAACTCTTGCTGACGTAATAAATGGCTCTTTCTGTCATGGAATTTTCTAAGCGTTGGGCCAGCATGGCTTTAGCAGCTATATCCTTCACGGTTAAGTATAGGAGTAGAGGGTTTCTTGGCACCAGAGGGGCTAAGACTGGTGGATTACTTGGGGTATTCCATGATCTTGTCAAATGCCTCTTAGAATTGGGGATTACATTCCTTGGTTGAATCTTTCAGCAGTAATTTGAACATCGGCTCACAGATCATTGTCAATTAGGATATGAAACGACTAATGTATTGGATCGTCCCCAAGAAACCTCGAATTTCTTTCTTGCTCCTTGGGGGTGGAAATTTTACTATAGCCTCAGCCTTAGTCGGTCCACTTCTATGCCCCGTTTGCGAACCATGAATCTCAAAATCTTACCATAGTGCCTCTGAACATAATTTATGTGGGTTCAATCTCGTATCTTATTGCTATAGTCTCTCAAAAATCTGAGCAGTGGTCCTCCTGCTTTTTGGAATTAATGATCATGTGATCCACATATATCTCTACTTCTCGATGGATCATGTCATGGAACAAGGTGGTGGCCGTGCACTGGTAAGTAGCCACACATTCTTTAACTCAAAAGGCATTACAGTGTAGCAACCAGAGGGTCGTGAAGGTAATTCTTTCCTGATCTTCAGGAACCGTCTTGATATAATTATATCCCGCAAAACAATTGACAAAGGAAACTAGTTCATGCTTTGTCGTATTGTCCGCAATCAAATCAACGATAGGGATGGGAAAGTCGTCTTTAAGAGATGATTTGTTGATATCTCTATAATACAAACACATCAAGACCTGATCGTGGGCTTTGAAACTGGTAATATGTTGTCCAACCAAAGAGGATACTCCACGACTCTTATGAACCCTATGATGAGAGTTTCGTGACTTCTCTTAAACATTGGGGGACCATTTTTTGGGTCTTAAATTAAGGAGTTTTTGCTTGACAAGTTTAATCTCTGGGAAAGGTGGTAAGTCATGTTCAACAATTAAGGGATCAATGCCGGGCATATCACAATATGACCAAGCGAATACGTCGACAAATTCTTTTAGAAGCATAGTCATCTCATCCATTTTCTATCTGGTCTAGGCTGACATTTTATTTTGATTTGTCTTGTATTTTCAAGTGTGCCTATGTTGATTACTACAATCTCTTCAGCTATCGACTTGACCCGATTAGATTCTCATTTTTTTTTTAACATTTTTTCCAAATATTTGTTCTCTTCTTTGTCCAATAGCTGTGATTCATTACTAATCGAGTGGATTAATCGTCACAACTTATATTGGAAACCACGGGATAATAGAAATCAACTATTATATCGTCAATCAGGTAGCTGAGAAAACACAATAGGAAAGCATGTTTAAATTCTCAAAAGACACAAAAGCATCTAGAGACTCGGCATCGAAATTAGATTCAACATCAAGACTATCCTTGGAGATCCCTCCCACAGCTAGCAATCCATACTCAAATTTCTAAAATTTAAGCCAGCCACCAATTGAGGTGATATGGTTGGTCGGATCATAATTCTGACTGTCCCTCTTACAGATAAGTACAAAGATGTGCATAACGTCGAAACATGCTAACATTGCTTCCAGTTCCGTGTAATCTATCCAATTGGTCACGACTTTCTTAATTGGTTCCATTGTCAAACTCAGGACCTTTTTATTTTCCACCTAATCGCAAGCATAAATATCTCCCATCCATTTATCAATTCTTTGGTTTCCATATTCAATGTGGGGATTTTGGACAAAGCAAGGGAATCCAAGTATTGTCCTTACTCTCGAGCCTCCATCCTTTCTTTCTTAGTTGGTTTGTACCCCAATCTGAACTGGTCTTTCTTCTCCTTCAAAGCAAGTAAGTTAGGGAGACCCTAGCAGTTACGGCATAACCTTTATTCGGAAGATATTGAAATTTCCTCATCACTAAGAGAACAGAGGTGTTACTATATGGTGCAAAACGGAGAAAATTCTCACATTGGCAAACCTCGTCATACTCCCAGAATTGGACACGGTTATTTTTCTTCAACCACTAAGAAGTAGGCCTAAAGAATCATACTGGACCATAATGTTGTCTTTATCATTTTCCGCTTGTCCTATCTAAGGGAGCTGAGGATCTCCCACAATAACGGTCCTATCCAACATAAACTTGACATTCTGGTGCAAGATTGAGGGTATTACTCCAACTGAGTGGACCCAAGCAGGAGGTTGAAGGCAGCAGTAATGTCTGTTATCTGAAAGTCCACTTTAAAAGTGGCTATTCCAACAGACATGGAAAGCTTGAGTCCGCCAATGACCTCACGCCTCATCTTGTCATAGGCTCTCACTGTGATAAACTCAGAAGGATCAATCCCGAGGGCTTGGACAGTGCAAAATAGGTAGACATTGAGGGCAAAGCCATTGTTAATGAGGACCAAAGGAACTTTCTTATCGATGGCTCACAGAGTGATGCGTTCTGGCTTGGTCCATTTGTGGCGAACCACGTCAACAAAATTCCTAACAAGAAAGGACTTTAGGATTCGCCATCTTATTTAATTAGGAAAATAAGAAAAATATGAAAAACTCTAGAAATGACTCCAAAGTGTCCAAAACGACGACTAATCAAAGCAAAACAGGGAAATGATTTCGGGAACTAAGTTACGCAACGGGAAAGTGTTAGGCAGCCGCAACGCCCTTTCGGTCTCGACTTCATATCCATTGATTATTGGCCTTAAAAACATGAAACATGCAAAAATATGATAAAACTAAACCTAAGTTATTTTTTATGTTTTTGGCTTAAACTTGACATTCGGGGTCGAATTGCTTACGTATCCAATTAGACTAATCGGAATCCAAAACTACCATAGTTTGACTATGGTCCTACGGGAAGTAATCTATATTTCTAGCCTAGACGTAGACACAGAAATGTAAAAGACTCTTTTTTATATTTTGAACCGAAATGCGTTACAGAGTGGGGAGACAATCTATATGATTTTCTAATCTAGAAAGCTAGTAAAGATTACATCTTAAAGTAGCTTGCCTTCAAGACTCGAGTATGTTCTCTGAAGGATCCACGATGCAAATAATACACGGACTTTTGAAAAGTGAGTTTAAGTAGCTAGGATTCTCTCTCTCAAGAGAGAGAAAGAGAGAGAGAGAGCGTAGCACTTCGTGAAGAAATGATACACAAGCTCTAAAGAGAATAAGCTTTCTCCCCTTGAAAATGAAGGCTAAAGGCCGCCTTTTTTATAGTGCTTAGGGTCACAATATCTATTAAGATTGGCTATGCCAATCTTCAAGACTGGAGATAAGTCCGAATAAATGATAAAATCGTAGATTTACAAAAGTCAATTAACCTGTCGGTTCATCCAATAAATGAAGAAATAATTTTTTCAAATTTCGAGGCATTATCTGACCTTATTTTCAGTAATTATCTCTGATTTCATAAATGAGATGTACCAAATTCAGGATAATTCATATCCTAGCCATAATATAGATTGATTTGATCTTGGTGTCAAGGATAATTCACATATCATATTCCAAATTATCTTGACAAACAAAATCAATTAAGTGATAAAATCTAGACCTTGAACTGGACTAGACTTAGACAATTAAACTAGACTGGACTAAATTAATTAACTAGATCACATTACTAGGCCTAAACTCAATAATGCACTCTAATTAATAATATAGCCCACTAATATCTAATTATTAATGACTACAAAAATGGGGTGTCTACAGAGAGTCACCACTATGGCAAACCACCTCGAAAAATTCCCTAACAAGAAAGGATTTTAGGAATCGTCATCTTATTTAATTAGGAAAAAATAAAAAATAAGAAAAACCCTTGAAATGACTTTAAAGTGTTAAAAAGGATGACTAATTTATTGAAAACAGGGAAATGAGTTTGGGGATTAAGTTATGCAACAAGAAAGTGTCAGACACCTGCCACGCCCTTTCAGTCTATACTTCATTTCTATTGATTATTGGTCTTAAAAACATGTAACATGCAAAAATATAATAAAACTAAACCTGAGTTCTTCTTTATGTTTTTGGCTTGAACTCGACATCCGGGGTCGAATTGCCAAGGTATCTGATCGGACTAATAGGAATCAAAACCGCCATAGTTTGACTCTGGTCCTACAGGAAGTAATCTACAATTCGAGCCTAGACGTAGACAAAGAAATGTAAAAGACTTTTTTTTTATCTTTTGAACATAAATGCGTTACAGGGTGGGGGAGACAATCTATATGATTTTCTAATTTAGAAAGCTATTAAATATTACCTCTTTAAATAGCTTGCCTTGAAGACTCAGGGATGTTCTCTAAAGGATCCACGATGCAAATTTTAAAAGGGTGAGTTTGAGTGGCTAGGATTCTCGAGAGAGATAGCATATCACTTCACGAAGAAATGGTACACAAGCTCTAAAGAGAATAAGCTTTATCCCCTTGAAAATGAAGGCTAAGGGTCATTTTTATAGTGCTCAGGGTCACAAAATCTAATAAGATTATAAGGCTGGAGATAAGTCAGAATTAATGATAAAATCCCAAATTGACAAAAGTGAATTAATCGGCTGGTTAGTCAAAAATCGGCAAGTTCATCCCATAAATTAAGAAAAAAAAATTCAAATTTTGAGGCATTATCTGACCCTATTTTCGATAATTATCTCTGATGTTGTAAATGAGATGTATCAGATTCGGGATAATTCATTTCTTAACCATAAAATAGATTGATTTGATCTTGGCATCAAGGATAATTCACATATCATTTTCCAACTTATCTAGACAACCTAAATTATTTAAATTACAAAATCTAGACCTTGAACTGGACTTGACACAATTGGGCTGGACTGATGGACTGGACATGAAATTGGACTAGACACGTAACTGGATTAGACTTGGACAATTGAACTAGACTGGACTAAATTAAGTAACTAGGTCACAATACTAGGCCTAAACTCCATAATGCACCTTAATTAATAATAAAGTCTACTAATTATTTAATTATTAATGACTACAAAAATGGGGTGTCTACAGAGAGTCACCACTGTGGCGAACCGCCTCAAAAAATCCCTAACAAGAAAGGATTTTAGGAGTCACCATCTTATTTAATTAGGGAAAAAGGAAAAATAAGAAGAACCCTATAAATGACTTTAAAGTGTCCAAAAGGACGATTAATCTATCGAAAATAGGGAAAAGGGTTCGGGGACTAAGTTATGCAACGGAAAGGTGCTAGGCACCCCCCACGCCCTTTCGGTCTCTACTTCATTTCCATTTATTATTAGCCTTAAAAACATGCAACATGCAAAAAAAGATAAAACTAAACCTAAGTTGTTTTTTTATGTTTTTGGCTTGAACTCGATATCTTAGGTCGCATTGCCTACAAATCCAATTAGACTAATCGGAATCAAAACTATCGTAGTTCGACTCTGTTCCAACGGGAAGTAATCTACATTTTGAGCCTAAACATAGACAAAGAAATGTAAAAAAATATTTTTTGACATTTTGAATAGAAATGTGATTATGAGGTGGGGAGATAATATATATGATTTTCTAAAGTTAGTAAATATTACCTCTTGAAGTAGCTTGCCTTGAAAAGTCGGTATGTCCTCTAAACGATCGGCGATGCAAAGACTAAAAAGACTTTTGAAAAGTGAGTATGAGTGGCTAGGATTCTCGGGAGAGATAGTTTATCACTTTACGAATAAATGGTACACAAGCTCTAAAGAGAATAAGCTTTCTCCCCTTGAAAATCAAGGCTAATGGCCCTTTTTATAGTGCTCAGGGTCGCAAAATCTAATAAGATTGGCTATCCTAATCTGCAAGGCTGGAGATAAGTCAAAATAAATGATAAAATTGTAGGCTGACAAAAGTCAATTTACCGGTCGGTTAGTCAAAAACCGGGTGGTTAATCCTATAATTTAGAAAATAATTTTTTTCAAAATTTGAGGCATTTTAACCCTATTTTCGGTAATTATCTCTGATTTTGTAAATGGAATGTACCAAATTTGGGGTAGTTCATTTCCTAACCATAAAATTGATTGATTTGATCTTGACATCAAGGATAAGTCACAGATCATTTCCCAAATTATCTGGACAAACTAAATCAATTAAATAACAAAATCTAGACCTTGGACTAGATTTGACACAATTGGGGGGCTGGATTGATGGACTGGACATGCAATTGGATTGGACCCAGAACTGCACTAGACTTGGACAATTAAACTAGACTTGACTAAATTAGTTAAATAGGTCACATTATTAGGCTTAAACTCAATAATGCACTCTAATTAATAATAAGGCCCACTAATTATTTAATTATTAATGACTACAAAAATGGGGTTGTCTACACCATTCTTGGGCATATCTGTCTCCATGGCAAATGGCTTTGAGCATACTATACAACTCTTTGGGTTGGGACTGGATGAGAAACTAGGGTTTGCTAAGTAATTTGATAAGGGCCTACTTGTGAGAATACGAGACAGACTACAATCCCCAAATAGAAATATTAGCTTAGGTTTTCTTTAACTGTGGAAGTACCTCGTATCTGAGGGTTATTGAGAGAACAAAAGGTCTGACGCACTAAGAATAGCGGGCTCTTGATAAGCTCGGCCAGGCTTAGTTGGATGAGAAATAACAGTATTAGGCCTAAAGACGAACCATGTATCCTCGTCATAGTCTTCATTTTCCATAGCAGGTTTTTGCTTCCATTAACTCCTTCCATGAGATCATGCCACAATACTCATGCGGGAAAATCTGAACGCTCCTCTCTTGCATACCTTCCGACTGGCATATTAACACAATGAGTGTAAAAGGATCCAATACTTGTGGAGTATCATCAACCATGTTCAGCTATGCTTGAATAGGGGTTCTTTCCTTACATTCAGTTTGGTAAGAGGAGAAATTTTACCTTTGTCGATCAAATCTTAGATGGCATGGCGTAGGGTGATGCACCTTTCTGTATGATGACCGGCCCTTTAATGATAAGCACATTGGACATAAGGATCGTATCCTTCGGGTAAGACAACCAATGTTAGAGTAGGTGGCAACTTGGAAATCAAGCCTCTTCGTAGTAATTGTTTAAAGACTTTGGACAACGGTGAGTTCAAACATGTGAACTATTGTCACAGCTTGGAGCTACCTTTCCATGACACTTGCGATCTCACACTATTGGCATTGTTCGCACTGGTTGGCTTTCACTGAGCATTGGCATTCTTCACATCGGCTCAGTATCCTCTCGACTTAGCCTCTCGGGATATGGTCCATTTATTGATAGCATCTTCAATCTATATTAACACTTTGAATGAAGTGTGATAATCTCCAAAATATACTCATGATACACCGGTAGCAAGTTATTCTTTATTACGTTAACTTGTTCCTCTTGAAGGGACGATTAACCATATGAATAGTTTTGTTCCTCCACCGCATTATAAAGGCTGAGACTTACTCCTTAATTTCATTTTTCATAGTTTTTAAGTCTCTTCGGGTGATGTCTAAATCAGCATTGTACTGATACTGATTAAAAATCCTCTCACTACATATTCCCGTGTCCACACCCTTGAGTCATCAAAGTGTAAGGAACTACTGAACGATGTCTCCTGTCAAAGTGTGGTCGAAAAGTTGGATTAGCTAATTCTTGTTAACTCCATAAGAAGCTAATGCATGTATATCTTCACATGAATTCAGGGATCCGTCATCCCGTCAAACTTGTCCATATCAAGCATCTTAAACTTCGGAGATAGTCTATCTTTCGGGCCCAAGGTAAGGGTACTGAGGTCCATTGGATTCATCGGCCCTCTTCATTCTAGTAATTTGTTACTCAAGCATTGCCAAATTTTCTTTCTGTTTTATGACAACTGCCTTCCCTTCATCATCAGACTCATATTGGTCAATCGGCTTCCAGTCTCGGACCTCCCTTCTTCTTATCTTCTTTCTTCTCTACCCTTAGCTCTTCCTCGGGTTTTTTATTCTGATCCTTTTTCATGAGCAGTTCCACATCCATGGTAGTCTTTGCATGTTACGCTGCTAGGGTGAAGCGGCTTGAAAATCCTTTTCTAACTCACCATGGCTCTGGACAAGGTTATTAAGCTGAGGGATTCTTCGGCCATTGGGATCCGCTTGGCTTTTTCAAATGTGTCCCGATACCAAAGTTTCTTACCCTTAATAGTATGGGAAATAAAACACATTAAAATAGCACATTGAACGCACATAAACCGGCTAATTTATACCTACAAAAACATAGGCACTGATGAACTTTCTGCTAAACCTTTGAGGTTTAGCGGGCATTAAATCAGCACTTCATTTTTTGGGACTTTTGGGGTGGCCAGAGGAGAACCATCTGGTAAACCCTACTTGGTTTTTCTGTCCAGTTGACCAGCAACGGAATTTTGGTTATCTTCAGGATGTAAAACTGACCGGTTAAATTATGCACAAAATGGTGTCAGCTAACCAACCGTCCATTTTACCCATTGGTACACTGGACAGTTGATCAGAGAAACATTTTCCACGCCTTATCCTTTATTGAGAATATTGCCGGTTCTGTGATACCGGCCAGTTTTCCAGTCAATATGCCATATTACTAGTAGGTATTCCTATTAAAGGGTAGACCATGAAAATAGTCAAGATGTGTGTGTTTTCTCCGACTTCGGGTGTAAGGTCACTCCATTGGCTTGACTTGTACAATATACCTTCATACATAACTCATGGAGTTAATGATGGATGGTCATTGGTACGTGTACACAAGTCATTTATATATCGATATACCAGGAGGTCTCGGTACTTAGCCTTGGAGGTAAATGTACAGTCAAATCTCCTCGTAACTAGGAAGCTCGAGGATTTTAACCATTGTCCTCGATTGGGTGGGCTTAGACAAACGTGTGAATTTATGATTAATAAAGAGACAAACATGTTAATACAAATCTGCACATAAACACATAAAAACTTAAACATACATCGAAGGATAAAAAATTATACAAAAATCATAAAAAAAAAAAATAGAGCCTAATCCTCTTATTTAGTCCGCAGTGAAGTTGCCAGTGTAATGAAGGTTCCAAAAATTTTGAGTCGGGAAGGTCTAACTTGAGTCGCCATCTTATTTTATGAGTAAGTAACGAGGGTAAACAAGAAAATCCTAAATTGACTCTGAGTTGTCCAATTTAAGCTTCTAAGCTATTAAAAACCGTAGATTTGGATTCCAGGACTAAGTTATATAATGGGAATGTGTTAGGCACCCGCTATACCTTAATTGGTCCTTAAAATGTCTTAAAGTGATTTTTGTGATTTTTATTCCAAAATAACTAATAAAAAAACCATAAGGCTAATTAAACCTAATCTGGTTTGAATTCGATAACAGCAGTCAAATGGCCAACGTATCTGGTCTGACAAACCAGAATCAAAGCAACGTAATTCTGACTGGACCCTACAGGAGACGACCTAAATCTTGGTCTTTGACACGACTTATTCTAGTTGAACAAAAATCAAACCTGAAATTATTTCTATAGTTTTCAGATTTTTGACCGATATATGGTCGCGGGGAGGGGAGATGATCTAGACTCTCAAAATATCATCTAGAAAAGTAATATAATAATTACGTCGAAATGAAGCTTGTTTAGACGACTCGGGATGACGTCAGGATGGATTCACGATGCGAGTAGACTAAGAAAATGAAAGTTATCTTCACTTTTGTTATAGAATTCTCACTAAAAGAAGTGCACCAATTCTAGTGAATAAAGGTCCAAAATTTCTAGAGAGAAACCCAGACCTTAGTTCTGAAGCCTGAGGGATCATTTTATAGTGGTCTGTGGGCTGATTAAAAAGGGTAAAAAGGGACTTTTTCGAGTCTAATATCTCTGACAAAGAAGAAAATATGATTTAAAATCAACGATCGAAAGAAATCAACTTACCGGTCGGTTTGTCCAAAACCGGCCACTTCATCCCTTAATTAAATGAGATTTTTTTCCAAGTTTTAGAAAATTAATTGCCCTTAATTCAGTAAGAATCTTTGAAAATACAAATAGGATGCACCAGATTTCAGGAACTATCGCCAAATCCCTTCTAGATTAAAGAAATTAAAATGCATCAAGGATCGATCATAAATTAAAAAATGAGTCATCTGAATCAAGTCAAAATCTCTTGGGCTGATTTAACCAACTAGACCATACTGGACTACTGACAAGGCTGGATCATTCATTAGATTGTACTTAATTAACTAAATTAAGCTCATATTTATTTCAAGGCCTAAATCTACAATAATAATAGTGACAATAATTACTAATAAAGCCTAATAATTAATAAACAAAAATGGATAAAATAGGGCTACACCAAGGCTACAAGAATAGGGTGTCTAAACCTGCATTGCAAGGGTAATCTTACAAGAATTAAAGCCAACTCTAGTATGGAGGAAATGAATCATAGCTAGCAACGCGAAACATGCAGAAGGCGTGGCCATCTTCTAGGCAGTAAAAAGGGTAAGATAACATGGGCCAATCAATGTCACTATACTTTTCAATTGCAGTGATTTCATCATATAATTGGCTTTAGATAGAGAATAACGTAGTTAATGTGCTTCAATTATGCTTGATATTAAATAACTTGCTATAACTTTAAGCGTGTTCTATGTTGGGTTAAGAGGGACTTTGTAAATCTGGCCCACAAAGGAGAAAACATATATATATATATATATATATATATATATATATATATGGGAAATGATAAAATGCTTGTGCTAGCAGGTTGCCATCTCTCTGGTTAATATCATTTTCAACCTCTCAACTTCTAAACAGTTCACTTAAAACACCTCATACTTCTCAAAATACTAAAATTGACTCCTCTCAAGATTAGAACATGTCATTCCTGACCAAAGGAGAATTTGGCCATACAAAATTGGTATCAGAGCCTAATCAAAGGCAAGATTCAACCGAAAAACTCACAGAAATTTCCTGTTTATTAAATCATATGACAGGAATTATACACTTAGACCATGGAGTTGGAAAAACTGAGATAACATGATTATCAAATCAAATAATGGATGTATCTCATAAAACTTTAAATATCTGTAGAACTCTAAACAAGATAACATATCAGATATTAACTGAATTTCACAATTCAGATAAAGGGTTAGGAAGTGAAAACCACGTCTTAAGTTCAGATAACTTCTTATCAAACTTAGAAAGTTATGACACTTCCAATAAATACTATAGCAAAGAAACTTCATATGTATTTAAAGAAGTTATAGCATACAGTGGTAGCGAATGCAAAACAATACCTTAGAGAAGGATATCATTATGTCCATATTAGTATGATACAAGTTAGTCTTTGTCCGTTATTCATAGATGGCAGAGATACACCAGTAATATGTTGTTTAACAGATAATCGGTAAAAAACTTTTGAAAAAGCCCAAATAGGGGGTATCCAAAGTAACTTGTATAACGGACTAGTTTGGTTTAAAACTACACCAAACTACTTCATGTCTTAAAAGATCCTTATCTTAATAAAGCAGTAGGACTGAGGATTCAGAGTCAAGGCATAACTGAATTACGAGAAGTCTGCAAAAACATTGCAGTACAATACCGTCTAGTTTACAGAGTGGTAAATACCACTAATCCACTAAGTAAAATGCTAAATAGTGAAGTAGGACTATTTGAACAAACAAGTAGTAATGTCTGAGCAATAAAAGCACGGAAGATAAATCCAAAGCAATTGTCAAGGCCTAAAAAATGGGTGATAGGAAAAGGATTAGCTAGTAAAAAAACTAGAACAAATGCAGATAAGAGAAAATAAAGGTGTTGTTATCCTCGAAGAACCAAAGAGACATTCTGTCTCTTCAATATTTCCACGTCTACAAATCCAAAAGGAAAAGGAAAGGAAAAAATGGTAGAAGAAGCTATCAAAGAATAAGACAGTTCTGATGAAGACATAATAGGGTACAAAACAGTTACCATTCCAATCAGACGAAGCATGTCATCACGTGTAGAAACTATACATGTAATGACTACAACA
Organism: Escallonia rubra; assembly: GCA_033065855.1. Taxonomy (NCBI): domain Eukaryota; kingdom Viridiplantae; phylum Streptophyta; class Magnoliopsida; order Escalloniales; family Escalloniaceae; genus Escallonia; species Escallonia rubra. Next base: position 30,658 of record JAVXUO010000326.1, read on the forward strand.
TCAGTAAATGACATTGTCAAGAAGAAGCTTAAATAAAAAGGCTTGACAGGAGATGAGCTTGAAAAGGGTATTCAAGACATTATAAGTATTATCACAACTAAAAAAAGGTCCGAAAAAATGAATAATAAACAGATGGCGATAAGTCCAAACAATTCTTATATAGAATTAAGTTTTGACTTCCAGGGTTATCACCTTTTTAAAATAGATGCTTTAATAGATACTGGAGCATCCTATTGCCTAGCACGACTAGGAATATTACCCTCTTGAATCGAAATAGATCAACTCATGAACATGTGAATGGAAAATGGCGATGAGTTCGAACCAGAATATAAAGCATATGATATTCCGGTCAGAATAAATGGAAAACAGTTCATTATAGAGCGAATAATTCAATTCGATGAATTAGACGGCAATTTTCTAATAGGAAATGCTTTCCTCAAACAAGCTAAAATTGACTATTTATTCAGGAAGAGTTTCATATTAAAATACCACATCAAAAAATTTCGTTGTTAAAATATGCTGCTCAAAAATGTAAATTTGGTTTTCGTCCTGAAAAACTAGGAGAAATCGAAAAACATATCAAGAGTGAGACTCTCTACGCAGCCCAGCATGGTGAAGATAACAAAAAAAACTCATGGAAAAGGTTACTTGAAGAAAAAGTAACCAAGGAAGAATTACTTAAAGGAGAAGTAATCAAAGAAAATGACAGTCGGGTTAAAGAAATAAACCAACATTATCAATGCAAACAAGGAAAATAAATTCTTAGTCTTGATAGTATAAAAAAAATGTTAGAAAATAATTTTAGTAATGACCAGCTAAAATTATGGGAAAAGGATAAACCTTGGGCAACATTGATCCTCAAGGCTAAAGATTGTGTGGTTAACGTAAAACCAATGCAACATAGTCTTGAGATGGTTCAGGAATTTGAACGACAGATTCCTGAAATACTAAAACAAGGGTTAATAAGACCCAGTGAGAGTCTTCATTCAAGTCCGGCTTTCATGGTAAAAAAAAACATGCAGAACAGGCTAGAGGAAAAGCCAGATTAGTCATAGACTATAGAGCTTTAAACACAGCAACAATCAAAGATGGCTATAAAATTCCAATCAAGGATATGCTGATAAACAAAATCCAGCTAGCCAACTTTTTCTCAAAGTTTGATTTAAAAAAAGGATATTGGCAAATCAAAATGGAAGAATCATCAATTTTGTTAACTGCCTTTAGCGCACCACAAGGGCACTATGAATGGACAGTGTTACCGTTCGGATTGAAAAATGCTCCGCCTTTATTCCAAAGAAGGATGGATAACATTTTTAGAAAGCACGGAGATTATTGTGTGGTGTACATAGATGACATATTAGTATTCTAAAAACCCAGAGAAGAACATAGAAATCATCTAAAAAACATAGCACAAGAATTCATTGACCATGGATTAGTACTATCACAAAAGAAATGTGAATGGAAACAAACCACAATTAACTTTCTAGGATTGAGAATAGAAGACAGTAGAAAAATTATCCTTCAAGACCACATAGCTAAAAAAATTAAGTTATTTTTCATAACAAATCAATGATGTAAAGCAACTTCAAAGGTTTATTGGGCTGTTAATTTATGCTAGAAAATTCATCTCTCATTTATCAAGCCTAACAAAAACCTAAGTAAAAAACTTAGAAAAGGAAAATGGATATGGGAAGATGAAGATAAAGATACCCAAAATGTTCGATGGTTAAAAGGTCAGGTAAAAACCCTACCAAAATTAAGCTTGCCTAAACAAGGAGACAAGTTAGTTCTAGAAACTAACGCTTCTGAAAATTGTTGAAGTGCAGTATTAAAAGCAATACGCCCTGATCAAGCTGAAGAACAGCTGTGTGAAAACTGGAGTACAACCTTTAAGGATGCAGAAACTTTGTATCACATAAACGAAAAAGAGTTTTTAGCTATAAAACGTGGCATAAAATCTTTTTACATATTTCTAGTTTCAGAACACTTTCTCTATCAGAACAGATAATAGGTGTTTTAAAGCTTTCCTTAAAAGAGACCTTAGAAATGTTAGTCAAACAAGGCTTTATCAATGGCAACAATGGTTCAGTTATTATACTTTTGATGTAGAATACATCTCATCAGCCAAAACTGCACTTGCAGATAGCCTAACCAGGAAATTATGCTTTATGATGCAGGGAGTTGCTGTTACTTCAAAAAAGACTACTCAAAAGGCCTTAAAAGAAAGGTATGAAGCAGGAGATCCTGAAGTTGGTCTACTGGGAGAACCATCAGAAAAATTCGACTACTACGTCATTTACCCTAAAAAGAAAGATAACAGTTCTTTGTCACTCACAAATCCTCCCCCAGTAGCGGAAGATGATGGTTGGAACTACTGACCCGAAAGCCCTAAAATCGGACGATACAAAACTAAGCGTTCAAAATCAATGCATAAGTTTTGGAATAAAGAGAGTAAGGCTGAAACCTCGACAGCAAGGCGCCCTAAACAAGTGGGCAAGAAAATAAAAAATTACTATCTTGAGAACAAGGATCTAAAAAGAAAAGTGGCAACTGATGAAGATGAAAAATCTTCAAAACAAAATGCTACCATAACACAAACCAATGATAATAAAACAAAAACGTTTTATGATCCAGGGTTCTGTGAAGAGAGTAAAAAAACTCTTTGGAAATGTCTGGCATTATCTGAGGGGAAATTATCGAAAAGAGTTACGAAGAACCCTTAGTCAATTAACTGATTACGTTAAGTACTTAAAAGAAATGCTTGATATAAACGATGAAGAATGAATGATGGTCCTACAAGAAAAGGAAGAAAGAATTTGATTACTAGAAGAACTAGAATCATTGCTCCCAGCTGATATCACTACAAAAATAAAAGAACTAGCCAGGAAGGAGGATGAACACGAAGAGATCCTTCGCAAACCAGAAATGAAGGCGTTCCTGAATTGGGATTATGGATGGCCAAGCCTCACATTACCATCAGACAAGGTTGATCTTAAATGGATTTAACATGGACTCATAGACACCTTCGAAATAAATCGAGATGATTATCAACTCATCGATAGTCTCCCGCTATAGTTCAATATGCTCTTGGAGTTATGGGATTCAGTCGACAGATTATCACGGGGTCAACACTGGCAGAAAGAAGCGAAACCAAATTCTACCAACCATACCAGATTTGGTTCATTTATCGATTCGCTAATAAAAAATTAATGAATTTCTACCGACCGCACAAGGATGAGCTATGGAACACATATAATCTGGAGAAAGACAAGATCGAAAGAATCAGTTGTGTTCATGCAACCATTGAAACCATGGTGGCCAATCCCATAGAAGCATGCTTTTAAATGGACAAAGGATAATAATCCTAAAGTGGTGTAGAGCATCCATAGAGCCTTCCAAATAGGGTCAAGATCAGGTAATCAAACTCTATGAATAGTTCAACAGCCAAGAAAAAGAAGAACATAATCTGCCTAGCCAAACTTTTGAGATGTACAAGAAGGTGCGGGACCACAGGATAGCCATGATTGAAATGGACATAATGGCCAGCGAAAAATGACAAAGCCAAGTGGGAAAGAGAATAAAGATATCTGCCACAATAAAAGAAAAGAAGACCCTACAAAAAATAATAGAGGATTTTCACTATTGAAGAATCTTACGTGCCTAATCCTTTCATCTATGAAAAGGGTCGAAGTAAGAGCTAGAAGGCAGAGGAAGTCTGAGAGAGTGTGAAATGTGTAAGAGTGTGAAGTAGTCTAAGAGTGTGAAGTGTGCTAAGATTTAGAGTATGCAACAATAGAAGGAAACTTTCATTTCTATTATGCAATATTTCATTTCTAGTATAAATAAAGAGGTATTGAATTTAGTACGACGTCTTCTATTGCATTTTTCAAACCAATATCGTGAAGGCTTGAGAGTGTTTGATAAGCCATTAGCCAAATCTGAAAAACGTAAGGCAACGAGCTATGTGTCCACTTGGTGAAAAGCTTGGATATCGAAAAGTAACAGGAGAAACATGGCGGGCGTACATTCAAGGACCAAGAGCAGCATCTCTGTAAGTAGCATTGTATTCTGAAATAACTCTATGTTTATATTTGTATGTGACAAAGTATTAGGGTGCATAAAATAATATTTTTTTTAAGTTTTGGGGCTAGATTGCAAATATGTTAAAGTACTAGGGTTATCTAGCACTATTGAGGAAGAAGATTTAATCTGGACCGTCCATAAATCACGGATATACGGCTAGATCGAGTTGGCAAGAAAACTAATTTGCCTGCGAGGGCAGAATATAGAAGCTGAGAGAATGTTGTCACGTCACTGTCTGCTTGGACACTCTCTCCTTTCGCCACGTGGATTTAATTTATTGTTATATGAAACCAATTTTAATTACTCACAATTACCACTTTTCAATTTTTTAATTTGATTTTCTCTCACCAATCAGTTAAAAATTTTCTTATCAGTTTAACTTTCAAAAGGTACTTACAATTATAGCACCTTAATCAAATCTAATTATATATGTACTTTTACGGTATGAATAGTTTGTCCTCTCCATTGCAATTTACATTGGTCAGTAAATCAAACATTTAATTTGATGTTCTTCCTTTGTTGTTTGGTTTTTTGACTGATTCTGCATTTTTTTTTTCAAGAATACAAAGCAGCTGTGTAACAGTAAAGATTCAAATTTTTTTCAATTGAAACTCACATGTGAGTTTATTTTTCTTATCTCAATTCGTCTTTATGTTCCATTGTTTCTTCTTTGCATATAAAGGATGGTTTGTTGGTTGTTTGATTTTACTACTACAGTATGAATAGATTATCTTTGGTCTCTTCATTTGTAAATTTGAAGTATCATGAGACTTCATGGCTTAGATATTGTAAAAGAATGTGACATCCGAAACCTAGAATACATAAACTGGTGATATCTCACCCAATTAAGGCCAATGGCCACTAAGTAAGTGGAGGGGATATTCTGCTATAAGTGGTCACATGAGTCCTTTTATCGCCAAAAGAATAATTGGTCGCCAATAAAAACAACAGATGCGAAGCCTTTAACTTGGTGTATTATATTATGTCATGTATCGTGATGGGCAATATTTGGTTAGCAATTTGAATAAAGATCAAATGTAATAACTTTCAATAATTATGTGTTGTAATGGTGTGACATACCTATCTAATTAAACCATCAATTTCGGGATTTTATCACCCGCTTTCTTTCTCTTTCTAAGCCCAAAGTCATAAAACCTCGCCTTATCCCCTTAATTTTCTCTCTTCTATTCACAGTTCTCTATCTATTCCCTTAAATTTTTCCTTTCTTCAATCTGCAACAAAGTTTAAAAACGTGATAAACCGAAAACCCTCCACAATTATCTCATTATAAATTCATAGATGTGCTCATATTTTTTATCTCTTAAAATTACTCCAATTTGTTTCATTTTTTTGTTTTTCAAATGTCTTACTAAATTTTGCAATAATCAAGCACCATAGTTATCTCCTAAAATCTCAAAAAGCAATCATGTCAATCCAATTCAAATAATTCATGCCAATCAAGTGCAAATCCATGCTCACAAAAACTCTTTAACTGTCTTGCCCAATCTATCCATCACCCACGAATAGCTCTGTATTAAAATTTTCAGAAGGTATGTTGGTCTTTAATTTTTTTTATGTCTAAATTATTTACTACCATTTTTCTCTAATTTCCCTTCATTATCCTTCTTTTGAAAAAACTTCTTTTTGTTCAACTATAGATATGTATTCCTCTGTATTTCATCATCCTCATAAGTTGTCTTGGTTTGACATACAAAGGCACCTTCGGCATGTGGGCATCATAATCCCCTCTTTTTAGTTGCAACTATTATTAAATTGAGTTCAATTATGCTTTAATTATTAAAAAGAATTTTAGCATTCATTGAAAAATGCATATTTGACATTTTATGGCTATTTTCTCAGTTTAAAAACTGAAAATGATTCTTAATTATTTTTTTCTTGTGCAACATAGGGGATCAAAACTAGTACTCTATTAAGGGCATGTAATGCTGATTAAGAATGAAACTACAATCCTTTTGGTCAAGATCAAGTGTGCTTCGTGTTCGAAGTCAAAATGGAATAAGAAAATCTTCAGTAGATTTTCCACTGAAACACGTCCAAATAGGTGCCAGCTATTATTGATGATCCTCTGCATTTGTGGCTCTCTGAACACTTTTTCGTCATAAATAAAACCTATCAGTACTTTGGAATTTTCAGATCTCTCAGCCATAACAAAAACTTTGTTTAATTAAAGAAGAGGCCCTTTCGAGTGGGGAGACCCTTTGGTATAACTGGCGAAGATTATTGTTCTATGTGAGGTACCTGCGGTGAAGGGTCCCTAATTAAATTTGGAGATGAAGGTTAATTATTGGGTATGGATGGAGAGGAGAGAACATTGTGTGTTGTTCGAGGTGAAGGAGATGAATTAGAGTCCATGGTGAATTGAGTCTCTAATGACTAATGCAATCTTGGATGGTATGAAGTTAAGAATTCAACCTAACCTATCTTGTTCATTTAATGGACCCATAATCATCAGATTATGAAAATAAAGATGATGATCATGAGTCTTGCAAATGGGTATATGTTGGAACCAAAAGAAAGATGTCAGAGAAAAAGTGGTGAAGAAAGGTTAGAGAATAAAGGGAAAAAATCATACACGAAGTCAACTACGGTTGACTCATAAGTTGTTTTTAGAGTGCTACTTTTAAGTATCGATATTTAGGTACATTATTTTGAAGCCTACATGTTGTGCCTGATCAAGGCCATCTCTTATAGCCCATAATTGTGTCGTAATGCTACGGGTTAGACCAAGTTTTTAGCTATACCCTTGTATCCAGTTGCCGAGTTGATCGTTGATGACGGTTCTTGCGCCAGCTCGACCCTCAGTTGTAAAAACGCTTATGTCCTTTATGAGATTGACGAACGGCTAATTGGGGGTTTTCAAGAGATCTAGATTATTTCACAAGGTTTTGATTGGCCACAAAACTTGTTAACCAAATCGTTGAATTCATTTTCCAGTTTATCTCCCTCGAATGTGATGGAATCAATAGAACATGTTTGATTATTAAACACTGTTTTATTTCGATTTGTCCAAATATGATGGAAGGTGAAAGTGTCCCAATGGGTATTCTAATGGTCAGATTATGGGATCTTGGTTGCTTGTGTTGCACCATTATTTGAGAGCTAGTCCAAAGAATTTTTCGGTTTATCACGGTGACCAATGTAGGACAAATTCCTCAAAGAGATTGCATATGGGGCTAATGGTGTTCAAAGCTCAATGCATCTTACGACGGAAAACAATGCCATCGTGGGTGAATTTATAGAGGAAAAATTGAGTGCTGGGGGGGTGCATTTCGTCCTCCAAATCTGGTTGCAATTATTTTGGTCATTTGTATTTTCAAGGCTTGATAGCGCAGAATAAGTAGATTTGGCAGAGCAAAGGCCATAGGCAAAGGGCCAACTTGAAGTATCCTCTTTGTGATGATAGCCGTCAGGTGTGCCCAGGTTCTGGTAAATGGAGACTAACTGGAATAATATGGTTAAATTCAAGAAAGATTCAATTTGCCATTATGGAGGATATCACGCACTTTCATAAAATCCCAGTGTTTTCCAAAATGACCAACAAATCACTGAGGAAGTGGTCGACAAGCGAGCCACTAGTGGTACCAAAAGGACACTTTTTCCACATTTCCAGCACCAAAAAAAAAACTTCACAAGGCTTTTAAGATGTTGCTCCAAGTTGGTGAAGAGCTATTTTTCTTTTTCCCGTCTCAAAAGGACATTTGGCTAGTGTTACTACTAAAAATATGCTCCGGAACCCTAACTTGGAACGATGACCTGTAAGACAAAAAACGAGTGATCGTCAATTGGGGTTCCCAACAGAGAACTCTCCGATGCTTAAGTCAGAGCGCAACTACAGGATAAGAACTCTGAAACAGCATGAAAGACTATGTGTATGTCTGTGTAGTTGTCTGCGTACCTAGGGGTAGACCCATTTATATAGCTATAGGTAGGAGAATAGCATGTCTAAGATCCTGATGGCTGAGCCTTGGGGCCAAATTCGTAAGGATCGCGTTAGGATCCTTAAGGATCGCGTCACAATCTTTGAGGATTCTTCTAGAATCAAAATTCTCAATAAGGTAACTTGACCCAGTTTGACTGAGAATGTCGAGTGTCCCCTAATTATTGGGAGTTTATCTCTGAGTTATATCATAAGCCCCCTACTTTCTTAGTAAAAATATTTGGCTAAGGTGTACACCAGGTGTCTTAAGACACGCACCGAATTTGTAAGGAATTTTTATTCAGCTTCTAGGGGTAAATAATATGTTCTTCATCTCTATGTGCTCGGGCTTAAGCTCTTGGAAGCTTAAGCCATGGAATTTCGCCTAAGTAGGTGTTAATTAGAACTTTAGCTTTTGAGAGCAAGGTCTTAGGATTTTGCCTAAGCAAGCTTGTTTGGACTCGTCTTTCGCATACGGGCCATAGGATCTTAAGAACTTTAAAGGCTATGCCCCATGGTAATTTGTCTAAGTTTTTGAATGTCCTCTTGCGGGGTTTCACTTGACACTGTAACTTTCACCTCTCCGCTATAGGGTGTTTGCTTTCTGCAAGTGTGTCTTCTTTAGCTTGGGCTGACCACATCATGCTTGCATTTTACTTTGACACTAACTCATATCATCAGCTAAGAGCTGGCAAAGAAGTCTCGAACTCACACTTGGCTAGGTTTTGAATTGACAAATAATGGTAAGGTGATAAAGTCTCACGGATTGCTTTGCCGTTTCATGGGTTAGAGCTATAGCTAAACCACTCGAGTAGAACTTGAGCTTTATCTTGCCACCCTTGGGGGCGTTTATCCCTTGAGGGACCGCCTTTAGGGGCTAGTGGAACGTAGAGTTCTAGTAAGCGCCTTTGAGAGCTGATGGAGCACAAAGCTCACATAAATGCCCTTGGGGGTTTTATAGAACTTAGAGTTCTCCCATGCGCCCTTGAGGGCTAATGGAGCGTAAAGCTCACATAAATGCCCTAGAGGGTTTGATGGAACATAAGTTCTCGTAGGGCTGATGTTGGGCAAAGCTCATGTAAATGCTCTTGGGGGTTTGATGGAACTTAGATTTATCGTACGCGCCCTTGAGGGCTAATGGAGCCTAAAGCTCATGTAAATGCCCTTAGGGGTTTAGTAGAACTTAGAGTTCTCGCATGCGCCCTTGATGGCTAATGGAGCGCAAAGCTCATTTAAATGCCCATGGGGGTTTCATGGAACTCAGAGTACACACCCTTGAGGGCTAATGGAGCGTAAAGCTCATGTAAGTACGCTTGAGGGTTTGATGGAACATAGAGTTCTCGCACGTGCCCTTGAGGGCTAATAGAGTGCAAAGCTCATATAAATAGCCTTGAGGATATGATGGAACTTAGAGTTCTCGCCCGTGCCCTAAAGGGTGGATGGAGTACAAAGCTCGTGTAGATACCCTTCTTGAGGATTACAATCGAAGTAAACAAGTACTTTATCGTCATGATGCGAAATAAGGCGCGGGGCATTGAGCCCATAACATGGCCGCTGTTATGAAGCCCGCGTGTCTGAGAGGGCACAAGGCATTTAAGCCTGTAATATTGATAATCTCATAAAAATATAAAGCCCCCTGCCTGAGAAGGTATGAATATAAAGATGGCTTTTCAACCTACATATAAGGTGTGGTCACAAGAAGACATGTATGCGTAATAGAGATGTAAAAGACCATAATCAGTCTGCTCAGCTAGACGAGCATACAGAGCTAGAGGACGTAGAGTCCATCTGAGCAGGATGTCACTGGTTGATTAATAAAGATGTTTAACCGCATTTTATCGGTATAATGTGCGGCAACTAGATTTGATTTATTGGTGGCATGAGCATGAGCTTGCAGCTATACCAGACATAATATCGATGCTATCAGCAGAGGCTGACGATGTGCTCTGATTCATTATATGCGTTGCGAGCGTGCGACCCTCCATTACTACAGGATTAGATCATCAACGGGAAGTGCTATGAATGTCACAGATAGAGGCCATTATATGACCACGAGAAAAAATATAATGTCGAGTCGACAGGATGTTGTAGCAGAAACCCTAAGCATGACTTGAAGTCGTAGGGTGCTATGAATCGATCCCTCACTTATGAAGTGGTTTTCATGTAAGTTGATGCTTGCTGGCGCGGTTTAAGCCCTTGCACCATGAAAAAATACATGACTGAAAAACATATCCTTTAAAGCAATAAAGAATATGAGTGTACCAGTGAAACTATGTATTCAACATAGGGATAAAAGCGATCTTCATACTTCGTGACCCTGTTAGGGCTTTTGTCAGTTAGACGACAGGATTGTGTTGCACTACGTACGTGTCGTAAGTGAGCTCAAAAAAGTCGTAACAGTCGATAAGATCGACATGTAATAGACTCGCGTCAATTGGCACAACTGGACAATGCTAGACCAAAAATTAAATAGACCTAGGTCTTATAAAAGCGTGCAGGAGAAGCACTCTTTGAGAGGCTTGCTAGCGCCTAAAATTATAGTTGCTTAATTTTTTTAACAACAAATATGCTATGAAATATATGTTGTTTGAAGTCGTAGTGGCATAATAATTTTTTAAAAATATATATATGTGATTTTAAAAAATGTGCGGCATATGTCAAATAACTAAGACATTGTTGGTCTAAAATACAAATATGCATTTGGGTGGGGTGAAAATGTTCACGTTCAAAAGTGTGTGGCGTATGTTAAATAGGTAAAGCCCTTCAGGTTTAAGTACACATTTTGCTCAGGTTAAAAACTTAATACTTTTAACAAATGTGGCTTGAGCCGAATAAATGAAATTGTATGGGTTAAACATAAATAAGCATACTTATAGGGAGGAATACCGAATTTTTCAAAAAGGAGGGTTTCGCTTATCTGCCCATTTCATCTTTTCACGAGCAAAGAACAACCCATGGCCTTTGGAGGTAGATCTGAGACGGCTGGTGGCCATAACGGTGAGGCGGCTTCGCGACGATTAGTGTTGAACCTTGGAGAATGGCTGGGTGGTGATGGGGTTCGCCACGGCATCGCCCCCTAGAGTAGTGGCCTCGGTAGCGTCGCATGCCTAGAGGCACTTGTTGATTTCGATGATTCCAGTCTTATTATCTCTAACATTAATCTGACAACATTTTTAAGATAAATATTTCAGGCTTTATCTTAATCATACAACGACAAGACCATGACACATGGACAAAGCCTTAACTTGGACTTGGACTCGGACTCGGGATTTAAAGACTTGGACTACATTGAAGATGCAAGAACCTTAAGTCTATTTTTCCTTATTAACATTTCTAAGTCTTTCTTAAAAGATCTGACAGAAATTCTAGTAAAGAACCAAAACTGTTTCTTTTTGTCAAAGGCAAGTTGTTTTTAGTCGACTCAAACTTAAAATATTGTCTTTTAGTCGAAGCCAAGATTTTAGTCGAAGCTATGACTTTCAGTCGAAGCCAAAATCTTTTAGTCGAAGCCAAAATGTTTTAGTCGAATCCTTCTTTTTGCGCTTTCTCTTCCTAACGGTTCACTTATGTTTTTGTATAAAAAGGGGTCTCGAGAGCATTTATTTACTCTTGCTCACGAATCATTTTTCTCTCTCAAAAACTCTCCCATCTTGATCTTTGATTCTCATCTATTCTCTATTGAGTGAGTTCATCTTTGAGATAGTTCATTGTAAGCTTCTTGGTTTGGTTCTTGAAAGAATATAGATCTTCCCACCTAAGAAAGTTTAGTCTTGATTTTTCCTTATTGTAACATCTGCTCAAGAAGGAGCTTGTTTATTGTATTCAAATTGTAAATCTCTTTTCATTTGTAAACTGTTGAAAACCTTGGAAGGGTTTCAGAAATTATACTGCGGTTTGAGCTAGCACCTGAAGCTAGTTGGATTAGTGAAAGGCTCGAGTAGGTCTCCCTTGCGTGGAGTGCTCGAGGACTGGACGTAGGTTGGTGGGGCCGAACCAGTATAAATCTCTGTGTTAAATTTATTTCTGATATATCTGTCATTGCTTTGTAATCTGATTTTTAAATTATACTCAAACCTGTAAAACCTATTCACCCCCATCTAGGTGTATTTAGGGACCTACAAGTGGTATCAGAGCCGTGTGCTCTGGTATTTTTCTGTGACTTAATCGTCAAGAGCTAAAGATCATGTTATGGAAGAAGGATCAGCAACCACAAGGCCACCCTTGTTGAAGAATGACAACTACAGCTACTGGAAAAATCGTATGAGGAATTTTTTGAGGCAGGATACACACGTATGGTATGTTGTTGAAAATGGTCCTATAATTCCGATGAAGGATGGACCGAATGGAACCAAGATTCCGAAAGGAATTCTTGAAATGGACTCTCATGAGGCGCAGCTTTTCTCCATGGATGATAAAGCTAAGAACATTATCAGTTGTGGCCTTGACATAAATGAGTACAATCGAGTCTCAGCTTGTGAGACTGCTAGAGAAATGTGGAGGTTGTTGGAAGTTACTCATGAAAGAACAAATCAAGTAAAAGAGACCAAGATCAACATGTTGGTCCAGCAATATGAGGCCTTCAAGATGAAGGAGCACAAGTCTATAAATGAGATGTACTCCAGATTCACATTCATTATAAATGGACTGAAGCTTTTGGGTAAAATCTACCCAGAAAAAGAAGTTGTCCGAAAAGTTCTCAGATCTCTTCTAAAGATATGGGAAGCAAAACTCACAGCCATTCAAGAGGCAAAGGATTTGAATGTGCTGAAGCTTGAAGAATTGGTGGGTTCTCTAATGACTCATGAAATTACAATGAAAATTCATGACGAAGAAGAACCTAGCTCTTAAAGCTGAGACTTCTCATGAACCTTCAGAAAGCAGCGACGATTCTGATCCTGAAATGGCTCTCATTACTCGAAAGTTCAAGAAGTTTCTCGCAATCAAGCGAGATGGGAAGATTAGGAGAAATCCTACAAACCAATCATATCAGAGAAATAACAGTGATTGGAGTCTTAAGGAAAATCCTGATGCCTGCTATGAATGCGGCAGAACTGGGCACATCAAAAAATAATGTCCGCAACTCAAGAACAAGACTGCAAGCAGCAACAGTCGTGATTTCAAAGAAAAGAAGTTCAAGTCCAGAAAAGCTCTACTAACTTGGGATGACTCTGATGAAAGTGACAAAGAAATTAGCGAAGATGATGAAGTAGCTCAACTTTGCTTCATGGCCAAAGATGATAATTCCAAGGTAATCCTTGAAAATCTTGATTATAATGAACTCAAGTCAGCTTTTCTAGAACTCAGTGAAAATTATGAAAAGTTAAAAGTTAAAAATGTCAATTTAAAAAATAAGGCCCTTTCTTTGATAAATATTGTTGAAGAGTTGGAAGGCGAAAAGGAAGAGTTTCAAGAAAAGATTGAATTTTATCTTTCTGAAAATACTTCTTTAGAAAATAATCTGAATGCTTCTAAGAAGGAAAACTATCTTTTGTCTTCTGAAATTCAATCTCTCCGAGGAGTAAAAGTTCCAGTTGAAAACGAATTCTTAAAATCTCAACTAGAAAATATTTCTATACAAAAAATGAATTTAGAAAAGGAGATTGAAGATCTGAATTTTACCCTTTCAAAATTTATCCAAGGAAGAGAAAATTTGGATATTCTTTTAGGAAGACAAAGATGTGTTTTTGAGAAAAGTAGAATCGGATACGATCCTTCAAAAAAGCAAAAGGATTAAAAAAAATTCTTTAACAAAAATTTAGCTTCTTGCTCTCCATTTACACTCTGTACAGTATGTTACAAGAAAGGACACTTAGTTAAAAATTGTCCTCTAAATGTTATTAAAAATCAGTCATTCTTTTCTATTACAAAGAATAAAATGAAACAAGTTTGGGTGCCAAAATCTTGTTTATCTAATCTTCCAGGACCCAAGAAAATGTGGGTACCTAAAGGAACGAAACCAGAATCTGTTGTAGGTATGCTTGAAAGCAAAGGTAGATTACAACAAATGGATTCTCGACGGCGGATGTTCAAGACATATGACAGGTGACCGCTCTCTTTTCTCACATATCACCCTGAAAAATGGAGGGCTTGTTACCTTTGGAGACAACTCAAATGGAAAGATCATTGGTAAAGGTAAAATTGGCACCGGTTCCATATCTATCGATAACGTATCTTTGGTTGACGGTTTGAAGTTCAATTTGATAAGTATCAGTCAACAAATCGACAGTGGACACAAAGTTCAGTTCGAAGGCTTCCAAGGCCTTATCAGTCATGCCTCAAATGAAGGTACCTTGGTTGGTAAGAGATATGGTAATATCTATACTCTATCATTTGATGCATCTGACTCTTCTCGTGAAGTGTGTCTTTCTGTTCAGCATAATGATAATTGATTGTGGTATCATAGATTAGGTCATGTTCACATGGATCTAATCAAGAAACTTCTCTCGAAGGACCTTGTCAGAGGCTTACCAAAATTAAGGTTTATCAAGGATAAAGTTTGTGATGCCTGTCAATATGGTAAACAGTCAAAAACATCTTTTCAAACCAAAAATGTTGTTTCCACCTCTCGCCCTCTTCAACTCCTTCATTTAGATCTTTTTGGCCCTACAAAAAATGCCAGCCTATGTGAAAAATTTTATGCTTTCGTCATTGTTGACGATTTCTCCAGATATACTTGGGTTCTTTTTCTAACTCATAAGGATGAAGCGTTTGAAAATTTCTTTAGTCTAGTTAAGCAGTTTCAAAATGAGAAGGAGTTGAAGCTTGTAAAAATTCGAAGTGATCATGGCGGTGAATTTGAAAAAGATTTTATTCCTTTTTGTATTCAAAATGGCATTTCACATGAGTTCTCTGCTCCTCGGACACCCCAACAGAATGGAGTTGTAGAGAGAAAGAATCGTACTCTGCAAGAAATGGCCAGAACTATGCTTCATGAAAACTCCCTGCCAAAATATTTTTGGGCCGAAGCCGTCAGCACTTCCTGTTACGTGTTGAATAGAGTACTCATCAGACCGATTCTTGATAAAACTCCTTACGAACTGTTCTCAAATTGAAAACCAAAAATTGATTATTTCAAGGTTTTCGGTTGCAAATGTTTTATTTTGAACAATCGTGAAAATTTGGGAAAGTTCGACGCAAAATCTGAAGAGGGAATATTTCTTGGTTATTCATTAAAAAGTAGGGCATATAAAATTTATAACCGTAGAACTATGACAGTTGAAGAATCTATGCATGTGGTATTTGAAGAATCTGACGTTGAAAAACCAAGTAAGAATGCAGGTGATGACAGTGAAGAACTCTCGCTGGACTTGAACAACAAACTTAACGTCTCCTCAACTGAGGGGGAGTGTTCAACATCTTCTCAAAATAATAGTGTTGAGACTCTGCCACTTCCAAAAAGTTGGAGATACTCTTCCAGTCATCCACTAGAACAAGTCATAGGTAATGTCGAACGCGGAGTTACAACTCGGTCTACAGTAAATCTTTTTTGTGCGGATTTTGCTTTTCTTTCTCAAATAGAGCCCAAAAATATTTTGGAGGCTCTAAACGATTCTGAGTGGATTCTTGCCATGCAAGATGAATTGAATCAATTTGAGAGAAGCGATGTTTGGTCACTAGTTTCGGCTCCTGTTCAACAAAAGGTCATTCAAACAAAGTGGGTTTTTCGAAACAAACTTGATGAAAATGGCCATATTGTTCGTAATAAGGCTAGACTAGTTGCTCAAGGATACAATCAAGTCGAAGGGGTTGATTTTGATGAAACCTTTGCCCCAGTCGCTCGACTTGAAGCTATCCGAATGCTTTTGGCATTTTCATGTCATATGAACTTCAAACTTTTTCAAATGGACGTGAAAAATGCTTTCTTGAATGGGGTAATACAGGAGGAAGTTTTTGTTAAACAACCTCCCGGTTTTGAAAATGAAAAATACCCCAATCATGTTTTTAAGCTGAAAAAGGCTTTGTACAGTCTTAAACAAGCTCCTCGAGCTTGGTACGATCGTCGTAGCAACTTCCTTACTGATCATGGATTCTCTCGTGGCAAAGTCGATACTACTCTCTTTACGAAAATTCGTAATTCGCATATTTTAATAGTTCAAATATATGTTGATGACATTATTTTTGGTGCCACTGACAATGATCTATGTCAAGAGTTTGCTGAGAATATGCGCAGTGAATTTGATTGGTAGTCGATACTACTCAAAGATGAAAAAGGTAAAGATGTGGATAACAAACTTTTTCGTGATATGATTGGTAGTCTACTTTATCTTACTGCTTCTAGACCTGATATAATGTTTGGGTGAATTACACTAAACCCCCTGAGGTTTACACCCGAGTCTCACAAAGGACCCTAAGGTTTC
This sequence comes from Escallonia rubra, assembly GCA_033065855.1. Lineage (NCBI taxonomy): Eukaryota > Viridiplantae > Streptophyta > Magnoliopsida > Escalloniales > Escalloniaceae > Escallonia > Escallonia rubra. The sequence continues at coordinate 47,035 of JAVXUO010000326.1, forward strand.
AATTTCAACAACTAACACCCCAACTTTGCATTTTCGATCCAATTGGACCCAAAATCGATTTTCTGTTACAAAAGTTGTGGATGGGCGTCGCCCATGAGAGGCATTTTCGATTTTTAAAGAGCAGTTTTTTAAAGAGCAGCTTAATTTTTTTTATTTATAAAAACAAGTGGGTGTTTGATAACCCCTTCTTTTTTGAGTTTTTTTTTTTTTTTGGTGTTTGGTAACCCTTTTTATTTTGACTTTTTTTTATTTTGTGGTTTGCGGTGGTGGGGTGTAGCGGTGGTGGCCGGCGGCCGAAGGTGGCTACCGACAGTCTCCGGCGGCCGAAGGTGGCTACCGACAGTCTCCGGCGGTGGGCACCGGCGGCCGGAGGTGGCAGCCGACAGTCTCCGGCGGTGGTCACCGGCGGCCGGAGGTGGCTACCGGTAGTCTCCGGCAGTGGTCGCCGGCGACCGGAGGTGGCTGCCGGCAGTCTCCGGCGGTGGTCGCCGGCGGCCGACGGTGGTCGCCTGAGGTGGCTTCCGGCGGTGGGAGGGTGGTGGTGGTGGTCTAAGAAAAAAAAACCAGAAGTGACAAAAAAAACCAGTTTCTGGAGTTTTTTTTTTACTCTTCAGTTTAAAAACTGGTTTTTAACATTTAAAAAAAATGGTTACTAAACGCTACTTTTTTTTCAGTTTTTAAAAACTGAAAAAAAAAAAAAGAGCAAAAAAAAGAGTGTCAAACCTAGTCTTAGTTGTTGAAATTGGAACCTTAGGGTCCTTTGTGAGACATGGGTGTAAACCTCAGGGGGTTTAGTGTAATTCACCCTATAATGTTTAGTGTATGCATTTGTGCCCATTTTCAAGCATGTCCCAAAGAATCTCATCTTTCTGCTGTTAAACGTATTTTTAAATATCTCTCTGGCTCTTTAAACTTAGGTCTTTGGTATCCTCATAGTTCCGCACTTGATCTAGTAGGTTTTTCTGATTATGATTATGCAGGATGTCTTGTTGATCGAAAGAGTACTAGTGGCACTTGTCAGTTCCTCGGCGATGCCTTAGTGTCATGGCACAGTAACAAACAGACATATGTGGCTCTCTCCACAGCTGAAGCGGAATATGTTGCAGCTGGAAGCTGTTGTGCCCAAGTACTATGGATGCGTCAAACTTTACGTGATTTTGGTGTTTCAATAGACCATATTCCTATCATGTGCGATAGTAGCAGTGCTATAGACATTAGTAAAAATCTTGTCCAACACTCACGCACTAAGCACATCGATATTCGTCACCACTTTCTTCGAGATAATGTTCAAAAAGGGTTAATAGAACTCAAGAAAGTTGGCTCTGAAGATCAGCTCGCAGATATCTTTACAAAACCCTTAGCTGAATCTAGGGATGGCAATGGGGCGGGTCGGATGCGGATCTGCTAAAATCCGAACCCGCCCCGCTAGTCATTGAACTTTGCCCACCCCGCACCGGGTTATGTATGTAACATACCATATCCGATCCTATGTGGATTTAGAAAACCCGCCCCATTCCGCCCCGTCCTCGATGTAGCACGCGAAAAACCCGAAACCAACCCCATCCGCCCCATTGCTCTCATCTGCGTAGATTCAATTGCAATTGTCTGATATAGAAGAAGATGGTTTTTGAGGACAAATGGTCCAGAAGTTCCACAGTTGCAATATGTCAACTCCCTGATTTTCAATTCTCTAATCAAATAATTATTGACCACGGGGAGTCTGAGGGGATACTTCTTAGGTAAGAAAAAATTGAAAGAAACAAAGAGAACAGAAACGTAAACAATGAACCTTTTTTTTATGCTTTTCTGGTTACAAAGAACTTGAACAACTGAATGTAATGAAAATCGTAAAAACACAATAGACTTCTAGTTATTTCAGAGAGTGTACCCTTGCTTGTGAGCTGGTCTACGGTGATTGAAACTTGAAAGGGTCACCTGTAATTGAATCTGGATCTTCTCGATTGGATTCAAGTAGTTGGATGAATCTAGATCTTCTCGATTGGATGTATCTGGATCTATTGAAATAGCGGAACAGACGAGGGACGAGGGATGTATCTGGATCTATTGAAATAGCTTCCTCCATTGAGTGGGCAGATCAGTATATCGTTGCGAAAAGTGTTCGTGGCGTTGCGGTGGCTTCGCCGCTAGTTCGCGGCGGTGCGGTGGAGCCGCTGCTAGTTCGCGGCGGTGCGGTGGAGAGTGGGCTGATCAAACTGGCCGTGCAGTGGCTTCGCCGCTAGTTCACGGCGGTATGGCGGAGCCGTTGCTAGTTCGCGGTGGTGCGGTGGAGAGTGGGCTGATCAAACTGGCCGTGTGGTGGTGGAGAGTGAGAATTGAGATCTATGGTTTGGCAGAAAAGAAAGGACATATATATATCATATATGATGGACGGCTAAGATCGACTAAAGTATTAGGGGATGGTTAGGATCAACTAAAGTATTAATATACCGGGGCGGGGCGGGTCGCGAGGCGGATTGGGATGAATACCATACCCGACCCTAACCCGTTGCGGGTTTATTTTTTAAATACCATACCCGCCCCATGCCCCGGTCAAAGTCAAAAAAACCCGCTCCTACGGGGGCGGGGCGGGCAGAGATCCGCGGGTTCGGATTTTTTTGCCATCCCTTAGCTGAATCCTCCTTCTGTTCTCTTCGTCGTCGATTAGGAATGTGTGATCTTAGCTAATTTTCTTTACTGAAATCTTTCTCTTTGAATGCTCAATCTTGCTTCTGATGTTTCTCTTTCTTTCGGTCGACTGAAAGTCCTACTTCAGTCGACTGAAAGTCATGTTTCAGTCAACTAAAAGTTCGTTGCTTATAAATACGTCCCATTTTTCACTTTCATTTTTTATTGTTCCCTTTTTTCACTGTTTGTCCCTCGTTTTCACAGTCTCTTCTTTTCTTCTTTCTTGTCCACCTGTCACTCCAAGGACCCACATGGACTCCAACCCATGCCCTCGTAGTCGTCATCGTCTTGTCATTGCCCCTGACGATGAATTCAACGTGGCTCATGCCTCTACTATTGCTCCACCTGTTGCTGCCGCTACTCCACCTGCTACTGCCGCTGCTCCACCACCGCCATCCACTCGCCGCCGTACTCGTCAACCATCAACTGCTGCTCCACAGCCGTCGTCCTCTGCACCTGTCCCTCCATCGTCTACTGCTCCGACATCTTCAGGTACTGTTGTTCCTACTCCTCCTCCTTCTCCTCCTCTTCCACCTGTTGCCTCTTCTTCATCTGATCCTCCACCAACCTGTCCACCCCCTACATGCCCATATACTTCCCCTACCGATATACTTCACTTTCCCCATTTCTTCCCAACTGCCGACGACCAACTCACCTACTATTCAAATTTCGTCAATAGGGAAATCGTCCCCGGTCGTCCAAGTGATGTCACTCTAATGACTCAACTTGGTCTTACAGGCCTTTTTGAACGAATGGGTTGTCTCTACATTCTCTCTCCACCTTCCCTTTATTACCCTTGTTTTCACCGCAAACACGTGGTGCACCACCAGTTCTTTTACCCCCTCCAATAGACACAAACTCTTTTAGGCGACCCGTCCATTTCTTGACCCCGCAAACCTAGTTTAGGTGACCTATCTCCTCTTCATCGTGTCCTTCATATTATTCTCTGCTACAATCTCTCGGCCCATTCCGACTCATATGCTACTTTTTCGTATCTCGACATCATCCTTCTCACCCATTTCATTCGGGGTTCTCCTTTAAACATTGCGGGCATTATCATACTCGTAATGAATGCCCGAAAAACCAAATCCTCTGCCAATCTTCCCTTCGGACTACTGTTAACTCGTGCTTTTGAACATTTTCATGTCCCTCTGCCTACCTCTTCCTCGGAATGTATTTCTCTTCCGAGTCATCATATTCTCGACGAAACTTCTCTTCGTCGTGCCGGTTTTGCCATTCGCTCTAATCTAACCTCCGACACTGTCCTTCTTGAGCGCATCTCTGTTACCGACCCTTCCAACACCCAATCTGTTCCGGCCTCCACTCCTGCTTCCACTACTCTTCCCTCCCCTGCTCCTACAATTCCCTCAGCCCCCCCCTTCTGCTCCCTTTCCGTCCTTTTCACCACCTCCACCTCCTTCTACTCAGTTCATACCCCCTGCACCTACTGACCCATCTAGCTTTATCCCATTCCCTCCCTCTGACCCTTCGTCCTCGGTCCCACCTCTTCCCACCACTTCTCACCCTGCTGATCCCTTCTTCAGTAGTCCGCTAAACGACTTCTCAAATCTCAATTTTGATGATTTCCTCTTTTCTAACACCCCCGACCTCTCTAACACTCTTTCTCATCTCTCTACTTCGATTCAGTTAATTCTTGAATCGCAGACCACCCTTGCTGCTTCTATTACTGCTAACCACACTGCTCTCATTCATGAACTTGCTACCCTTCAGCAGTCGGTTCAACACTCTTCCGCCCAGCTTCTCTCGAACCAAATTGACTTTCAGAACCTTCTCAATGACCTTACCGCTAACATTTCCTCTCTCCCTCTCAATCATACTCCTCTCCTGGAAAGTTTGACTCGGATGCAGCAGGATCTTCACCGCCAGCAAGAAGTTGCCCTTCAGGCTCATCGTCTCCAGGCCTATCTCACCACAAGCATTCTGACCGAACAAAACCGCTATCTGGCTCATCAGATCTTCGATCAGGCTCATGGCTTTCGGGATACCTTTCATTCTCGACATACTGGCAACGAAGGGGAAGAATGGTTCTTTAACCCGCATCTCCCATACAACCCTCTGCCGCCGCGCTCTCCTTGTGTCGTTGAAGTCGTTGAAGTTCCCACAACCGCTCCGACGCCTGATGATCCCTCCTCTTCTGCGCAGGGTGCTCGTCAATCTGCTCTGCCGCCCGCTGATCCCCTCATCCTCTGCCCAGGAGTATGTCTAAGATTTTGACAGCTGAACCTTGGGGCTAGATTCTTTAAGATCGCGTTAGGATCCTTGAGGATCACGTCACAATCTTTGAGGATTTTTCTATAATCATAATTCTCAATAAGATAATTTGACTAGGAATGTCAGATATCCCCCAATTATTAGGAGTTTATATTTGAGTTATAATCAACTAGTACTTTGATTTTTAAGGATTCTGCCCCATAATGTATCAGATTTGGTTCAAAGACTCCAGGCAAGGTTTATCAACACCATGACCTGATTTGTTTGATAAGCATCTCTAAGGGTAAGATCGCCTTTTTTATTTTTTTGTGCACATTTGATTGTGCTACAAGGAATTGTTCTCCCTTTATTGTGGTCCATAAAATCACCCTACAGGAACATACGAGTTATGAGTTCGTCCTTAGAGCGTATACATGAAGGCACGGGCAGTGCTTGCATGGTATAACACCTAAAGGATTTTGTGTGGTATGTGTTTGTGTGGTAAGGGTGCAGGTGGGTAACCACCTAAAGGATTTTGTTAAAATTGACTCATTTTTTTGCTTCTAACAGAGTTTGAAGGTTGGATCTCAAAACAAAAATCAAAACTGAAAACCTAGAACTCCAAAATGAAGTTTTTAAAAATAGTCCCGTTTTAAAAACTGGTTTTCAGAACTAAAGGAGAGAAAAAATGAAAAATGTATGTCAAACGGGTTTTTTTTTAGGTTTACAAAACTAGAAAAAAAAAAAACCTGTCAAACGCTACCTTCATGGATACCTTTTGGAATAGGTGTTTTTAATTTCCTCCAAGGTAACAGAAATGGCAAGGGAATCCTAAGGACTGGTTGATCAAGTATTAAGCGGACTTCGACCAAGCGTTTGATCTGGTACACCATTGGAATCAGGGAAGTAAATGTATAGGAGGTGAATTTCGAAAAAGTTTCTTGTTTGGGAGAACTCATCGATCCGCACATGTAATTGTCTTCTTTTGTCATGGAAATATAATACCAAACGACCCAATTACCTTAGAGGTGTGGAAAAAACTAATGTTAAGCTGACCTTCCAAAGTTGAGTTTATTTTCTTTTTTTTTTTTTTGTAATAAGAGAATTGCATTGATAAATTAAAGATACACAGTCGCTCTGTTGTAGAACTTACAAACATTATCGGTCACGACATTTCCGTGACTCAGTATACATGACCATGAAGGCCGACACTAACAACAAACCTAATAAATTTATACACATTACAATTGAATTAGAGTAGAGCATATCCTATACTTTAACTCAACTTAAAGTAACATGCAAAATTTATAGGTTTAAACTGAACATAAATGAAAAAAAAGCTATAAGTGGTAACAATAACGCAGATAATCGGGAACCGCACGACACAAAGATGAGCACACTATTTAAGAGTCAATCACACCTCCCAAGATCTACAACACCTCAATGTCCATCCTTCAACTAACCCATAATAAATCCAAAACAAATTGTCGCAATACAGGGCGGAGGAACCACAACTTACCAAGCTAACCAAAGTAGACACATATGATGCTCGAAACCTAGAAATGAGCCCTAAAAACTGACCACCACCACAACCCCCCCCCCCCCCCCCCCCCAAAAAAAAAAAACCTTGCCCAGAACTGATTGCCCAAAACCCAAAGGCAAATCTCTTCCCCCCCCCCCCCCCCCCCCCCCCGGGTCCTGAAACCCCCCATTTCAAAACCAACAGAAACTCACCCTGCACCACCCACCACCCCCCCCCCCCCGGATGGAGTAATATTGATCTTGGAGTGTTAAATCAAGAGTGATGAGCAACTCAATATGGTGTTTTAAAAGGAAATTTAAATCCTCAAATCTAGCCAGAGTACACTTCTTTCTTTGCAAGATGTTCTTGAAAGTGTGTTTTTTGATGCCTTGGGTAGTTACTCATATTTTCAATTTTTGTTGTAAAAGGGAAACGACTTTGGCTTGGTGGGGCCATTGGTCTGGAACAGTATCCCGAAAATTTGAAAATGCTTTCAAAGCTTCCATAGTTTCTCCTTTGTGGTCGTCAACCCTATGCTCCTGGTTAAACCTGAGATTTGTGGTGGTCATGGGATCAACAAAAGCTCCACTTGTATATATATATATATATTGGTTTTCGCAGAAAACAAAAGTTCAGCTTTGTAAGTTTTGAATAAGAGTAACTACTTGATTGACCATTGTACTATTATCCAAATTCAACTTTGATCGTTATACTTTGATTTGTATCAAAATAACCATTGAATTCTTCAATTAATCTCAATTAAGCCACTTTATTGATTTTGATCTATTAACTACCCATGCGCAAGGCACATGAGCGTTAAGGGGCAAAATTGTCAAATAAAAAAAACAAGATTCTCTTTTATTTTTATTTTTATTTTTTTGAATTTTTAGTCTGGAACCCCAACAAAATTTTTTGTTCTTTAATTGACTCCAAAAGATTTTATCTTTCTTCAATTGATCCCAACAAGATTTGCATTTCTTAAAATTAATTTAAACTCAATCTTTTTCACCCTGATTGTCGACTACCCACCTCCTCCACCACCTTTACTGCCACCACCTTTACTGCCCATCTCCAACCGTCACTACCACAAGCAAGCCTCACTTCCCTGCCTACCTCGCCACCCACCCTCCAGATCAGTGGTGCTGGGAGGGAAGGGAGGTATGTTAATGTGTTTTTTTTTTTTTTTTTGTGGTAATGGTAGATTGTATTGGTGGCAATTGTGAGTTTAATGGTTAAGGAACAAAGGTGGTCATAAGTACAGCAGTGGATGCGCTTGGTGGTTGCTCGTGGTGTTGGGTTGGTGTCGCAGTTGTGCGTGTTGATTAGGGTGGAGACATGGTTGTGCTTGGGGGCTTTGGTGCTTGGTTTGAAGTCAGAGACATGGAAACAGAAATGAGAAAGAAAAAAGAAGAAGAAGAGGAAGAGGGAGAAAAAGAAAAATAGAGAGTGACAGATTTGCCCCTTAATTAAACGACTTAACGGATTTAAGTTTGACAAAACCTAACCAAATGACTTAATTGGATAAATTAACGAGTTCAATGGTCACTTTAACATAAATCAAAGTTCAATGACAAATAATTGAATTTATATTATAATACAGTGATCAACCGAATAGTTAACTCAAATGATCAAAATTCAGCTTTGTAAGTTGAGTAAATCTAAGGTGTTGTTTGTAAGCAGGAAGGCTTTCCTACATTGTTTTATTTTACTCATATTATTTAATCTTCGCCTCTCATCTTGTTCTAGTCTTATACTCATTTTTTCTCTAATTCCTATGTCCTCACCCACATCATATTTTAGAAGTCCAGATTTTTATTTGTGCAAAACATTTCCAGATGGTTGAGATATCGATTAGCAAACAGACATAAAGAAATTTCAATCTGGGAATTTTCTGAAACGTTAATCAGCACCCTACAGATTTGATGAGCTGGGATTTACTACCAGTTTTTAACTGTTTTTTTTTTTTTTTCTCCTGCTTAATAAAGAGTGGGAATTTACCAGGAAAACAGGGAAGAAGTTGACCATTATCTGAAACCAACATTCTGATGCAAGTTTACATAATGAAAGTGTGCATGTTAAAAGCGAAGTTAACTATGTGGACTTTCAATTTCATTTTCTTTTTGCTCTCTTAAAATGATGGTACAAGTAAGTAGCTCACAAAACATGAACCGTTCACAAGAAAATGCTTAGACATGTCAACCCACATTCACTAAACACCTATACAATTCCCAATAAATAGCCTAGAAAGGCATTGTCATGGAGAAGTGACTTTACAAACCTTAGTCTCTTCTGAGGAAGAAGAGTAGGTCCATGAAGAGATATCATGCAAATGTCACCATCAGTCTTGAAGAATACTCATCCAATTAGTGAGACCAGCAACCTGTAAGACAACTGATTTCTACAAAGATCTCTTACTCTCCACTGCTTCCTTGAGTTTCCGTCCAAGTGCATATGCCAATGGAGGAGGAACAGCATTTCCAATCTGCCTGTGCTTGTGTAGGATGTTACCAGAAAATTGATAGCTATCAGTGAATCCCTGCATGAAAGAGTAGTAAATTAACCAAAAGAGTATTAGCTAAGCACAAGCTGGATGACCCCCACAACTTAACAGGTAGTGGGAAGTACATCATAATCATTCTTCATTTTTTTCTGATCATGGAACTCTTGTCACTGCCTCCTTCATGCTTTTTCCCCCTTCCATATGTTCTATTCCTTCTCTTTATCTTAACCTACATTCACTCGGGTAACTTAACCTGTCATTATTTTGGCACTCTCATTGATTAATACGGTGACTTTGCCATACAGCTAGCGTCCTGCACTTTTTACCTGGACTTTTTTGTTATGGATTTTCTTTTTTATTTTCAGTCCCCTGAAATAACTTTCCTGATTCACTCGCTTATCTGAACAACCTTTTGTTTCAATGTCCTAACTGAATATGCAGATCCATCACAAAAGAGAATGCTCTTACTTGAGAGCGAGCACATTCGCGCACTGTCACAATCCTGTCCTGCTCAGGGTGAAAGCACATCCCCACCTTGCCCATTGGTTGGGGGTCTGTGATGGAGGTTGGAAAATTTCCCTCCCAATCCAGCCTACCAAACAGACCCTTCCATTGGTTATGTCTCTGGGCCGTGTTTGGTAAGCACCATGGTATCAAATCCACTACTTGCCCAGTCGACAGTTTGACCTGCAGGACAACAAGAATAAGGTAGATAGACTGTTAGATCCAACTCACTTTAACTCCATAATTACGTCTCAGCAGATTGAAAACAACATATACCTTTTCATCTGGAAGGTCATGCCAATCAGCACCTCGACGTTTTGGAATCCTCTGACACCGTATGAGATTGAGCTCATTCATTTCCTTGGATATGTGATCAGACAAGACCGCCATGCTTCCTCGAATTTTTTTTTGAAACCATGAGACAGGGTCACTTTGATACTGCATATAAAAGTAACAAGCATGAGTTGACTGCCAATAAATCACTAGACTAATTAAGCGAGTAAAAGCTCTCTTTATTCATGGCTTGGACCAAGCTTAGTCTTATCACTACATTAGTAGTAGAAACATTGGTAGTAGAAGAGATTCAGCAGGATGACGTCCTTCTTTGATAGACCAAGGTGGTAAGCGAGGTAACAAGATATTAATGGCAAGACATGTATATATATATATATATAAAAGTTTTTACTACCTCCAAGTTTGTCTTGTATGCCCCATTTCCAACAACTGGAAGATCCCCAATTGTATCTCTAACAGTAATTGGACGAAATGGGGCACCTGTTGAAGTACTCCGTACAGCAGCATATTGCAAGTTCCGGGACAATGCAATTCTCAACTCTGGTGCAGCAAAGACATGCATTGGCTCTGGCCACTCTGGGAGAGTTTCCTCCGGAGAAGCTGCCCAAATAAAAGCTCGCTTCCTGGACTGAGGAACTCCATATGCTCCAGCTTCAAGGATGCCAAACCTCACCTGAAAGGAGTAAAACTAGTTAAAACTATAAATTTACATTGACAAAATGATGGCAATGCAGCAATATATACCTGATAACCCATCTCAAGAAGCGAAGCTAGAGCTAAGCGGAAGGTCTGTCCTTTGTTGAACGAAACAAAGTTCCTGACATTCTCCAGGAGGAAGAACTTTGGTCTGTAGTAATCAGCAAAGGATAAGAATGCTAAAATCATCTCACACTGAACTTTACTCCACGTGCTTTGATTAAACCTATTCATTCCAGAGAACCCCTGCAACAGAAACAGAATACTTAATATAGTTGTCATAAAAATTCTCGAGGAACTGTATAATTATGAGGTAAAAGCAAGCCAGAAGCTTACCTGACATGGAGGGCCTCCATTAATAAAATCCACTTGTCCAGGCAATGGCAAATTGTCAACATCTTTCTCACTTAGTGATGCAGCTAATTCAGCAGCCTCCGGAGTTGCGATACAGTCATCTGCATCCCCACACTTATCCATCACAGCCCTGCATCAAGGCCAATGTGGATTCTAGTGTCCAATATATATATAAACAGAGAGTGAGGGAGGGAGGGGGGAGGGAGAGAGATTTATACGGGACAAAAATTCACCTTAGAATCACATTGCAATTGTTGATAAACATCAATGACTCTGGGTGATTGAGTTTAAATGCATCTCCAGCAGCCTCTTCATACTCAATCGCCCACTTTGTAGTTGAGACACCTGCATAGTTGAAAAAAAGGTAGAACAAACAGACATCAACTCTGTTAAAACTCGACTGTGTAACCCATTAGACTAATTAAAGTTGACATTAAGATCTCTAATATTACCTGACTGCTGCAATCCCTCGGACAAGCCACCACAACCAGCAAAGATATCTAGAGTTGCCAAGCACTTTTCTTTTAGTCCCTCGACGTCTACATCATTCTCCCCTTCTTTACACTTGCCCTTTTTCTTTCTAGATGCAGAATCATCGCCCACCTTCCCAGTTGAGTACTTGATTTTGATGCTCGATGACAACTGTTAATAAATGAGTTGTGACAGAACTTCAGGCTAAATTGACATGAAGGAGATCAATGGACGAGTTTATTTTTGGTAAAGACATAGGTAACGAATGATAAGCCAACTCAAAGATAACAGTCTGATAAATAATATTCAAAAAATTGGACGAGGAAGCAAGATCATTTACCTGTTTGAGCGACCCTTTAGAAGGATCATATAGATATTCACAAAAGAAAACATGTTCAAATATTGATGGGACGTCAAGAGATGGAAGATCATGCTTTCTTCTGACTTGACATCTCGCTTCAATTGTCTCAACAGACAGAGAATGTATTTCCTCACTATAAAACACCTGGAATGTCACATTTGAATACATAAAATTAGCAAAAAGAACGCATGAAGGAGGGAAGGGAACTCAAACATGCTATATAAACATTACCATCTACGAATTACTGAAGTTCAAAAAAGGAGTGAGGGCAAAATGTGCAGAAATATAGATGGAGAGTTATGACTTGTTTTTGGTTTAAGTTGCTCGAACCTCTCGAATATCAGAGCAGTATGCCTTCTCAGCTGAAACATCCTCTGGTCTGTAAAACCTTCTGACCTTAACCAGGGTAGAATTTGTTTCGGCTCGTTTGGGCACCTCAGGTACAATAATTTCAAGCAACTGACATACAACATAAGTCCTCAATCCCACATTTCTCCCACCTTTGAAGGTCTCATTCTCCACACTTTCTGCAGCAAACTCATGGGGGCTCACATACACAAAGTCATGCACAAAATACTCAATTCCCTTGTAAAGGAAACTGGTTTTGGAGGCATTCACCTTGAAACTTTCCTTATCAGTTTCATCATTATTCAGTTTGCATGAGTGGCAAATGCCAGAGCCAAGACCCATAGTGTCAAGAGGAAGACTAAAGAAAGCACCTCTCTCAGGCCAATACAAGCTTTTACAATAATATTCAGTTTGCAATCCTTTCTTCTTCCTGTCTTCTGCTCTTGCTCTATCAATTTTGTCAGCATCGGCATTAGCTTTCCTATGTTGATGTCCCCAAGGCAACGACCGAATATCCATAATAATCGTTTCTTTTACATCCTCCAATTCAAATTCCATGCACTCATTTGTCATAAAAACTTCCCTTTCATTAGCTGTGTTTCCAAGGACAGTTTGGGATCCTCGTTGCATTATTCTTCCATGGAGCATTTTTTTCCCATCCACTGTTTCAAACATGTATTCAATAAAACATATGGCAGGAAGTTCGTCTGATTCATCAACTTCTACTAGGACAGTATCCCCAACAGCAGTGACATTTCCATGTACTATAGCTTGCTTGTATAAAGCCTCCCCATAAGATGTTTTACCCACAAGTTTCTCATCCCATCTTATTTCCTTGCTCGTGGAGGATGATTTGCTGTGCCTTGATGAGTGAGGTGTCTGAGTTATGTCAAAAACTACTATTTGTTCCTCAGCATCTTCCTCTTCAATTTCCTCTTGTTCTTCAACATCTTCTTCCTCCTTCACTTCGCAAGTACCACCCTCTTTTAAATCCTCTGGCGAATAATTAGAATAGTACTCCCCCCATATTCTGTTGATTAGCCTTGTGGTCGTCGCCTGCATAGCCTTCCTCTTAGATACCACCGGTGCTAGTGCTGCTCTTGGATTTAAATTATGTAAATTCCTCTCAACAACTTTCTTCTTCTTTACAAGCCATTTAGTATGGTGCCTTTCTTCCATTTTTTGAGAAAGACCAATCACGAAGGAGGATTTCTTAATCTTCACGTCAGGAAATTCTGAAAACTGCTGCAAGATTATTTGTCCATGGACAACCACGTATCTCTCCACAACTGCCGGGTTAGACGAAATGTAAGCAGGGTGATCTTTCTGAAACTCAGACAATCTTTTGATGACATCCCCAAAAGAGAGCCGTGATACTCGCGCCTGCTCCTTCAACAAAGTAATGATGCTTATCGCAAGCCTTGCTGTTTTCAGAACTGGTGCATACCAAGGAACGTACTGCTTTGCAGGTCTCCCAAGCCTATACCTACAGAAGTTTAAGATGATAACACCAGCCATCAATGATGCAGAACTTCTTACCAAACTCTGCATGAAAGTTAAAATTAAAACCATGGGTGGGTATCAAGCCTAATTGATCAGAATAAACAATAAGGCTACACTGAACCACCCATGTCAGAAAAAACAAGAACACAAAATTTCTATGACACTTTCCCTACGCTCCAATTCTTTTTGAAAAGCGTCACAATTAGTTCATTACACTTTCTTGTTATTGCCAGTGTATGACCAAACATCGTTGAATAAATCTAAAAAACGTTATACCTACAGGTTTAATATGATCTTAAGTCACTCATGATTGTCTTGATAAGAAGTATTAGAAAAGCATTCAGATGGAAACATAGCCCTTATAATAAGAATAGAATGCAGTGTACCATGCCATATCTGTTCGTATTGATATAAAAACCATTGAGGATCCAAATTCAATCATCCATTCCTTTATTGCACTCAAGTAGATTGGGATCCCATCAATTTCAGCCTCTCCAGAACCACTTGAGGAAGAATGACTAGAATCAGCATCAAGATCAAATCCAGTTCCATCATCAGCAGTCATTACACCAGATCCAAATATGGTGACATCAATTTCGGCACACGATTTCATTGGAAGAAGTTCCAAGGAAATGAGTCTCGAGTCAGAGTTATACAATGCCCAATTATGAAGCATACTTCGAGGTAATTCATCAGTATCGCACATATCCATTCCGCTGTCAAAGATAATATACTCATCTGTTTCCTGGTCAGATGTCTTGTAATATGCAGGTAGAGGATAGTCATTTGCAATTTCGTCCTCATTGATCTTTATGTAAAATTTGTTCGACAAGGAGGCTGAACCCTGGCTTTTTTTCTGCTTTATTGAGTTCCAATACTCTTCTTCCTGCAACAGCTTCGCCAGTTTAACATCTTCATCTTCCTCTGACACAACAATTGACGAACGAGACTGATTTGATTCCTTTTCTCCATCCCTTATTATTAGACTCCCATTTCCGGATCCATATTTTGCTTGTGTAGGGTCCCCATGTTTGCAACACTCGGCCTGAAGGGCAACAAGGGCAGGAAGCTCAACAAATTGCTGATCAGTCTTCTTGGATGTCTCATCCAAACCGATAAGCTGGTTATAGATGAATTCGCCTTGAGAAATAATGAAATCCTTTATAGAAACACCCCCAGAGAAGCACTTCATACCACTCATTGCACGGACAACTCCAGCAAGCAATTCATCAAGGGTCAAGTCAGGATTGCCACCAGAAGATTTTGAAAGTTTCTTGTAAACCTCAATACAGGCAAAAGCTTTAGCAGAGAAATGATCATATAACTTCTTGTAACTACCTGAGGGTCTGACACAATCGTAATCAGCAATATCGGTTGACACCCATATAGTTGGAGTTCCATCTTCGTAACCAGAGATTGCCCATGATTCTACTCGTCCAAAGCCTTCACATCTTAAACCCTTTTCCTTTTCCTTGTCTGAGCTTTTCTCAAGAGGCAAAATAACACCCGAGATAAAAATGCTGTCAACTTCCAACATTTCAAAGGGCTGTTGGAGGCCATCGGAATCGTGAAAGATGAAATCTGTAAGTCTTCTACATGGTCGATCATCATCATGTCCGGCAGTCAGCCGCACAGCTACGGCCTCTTCATCTACACACTGGTCCTTTTTTGTTTCAATAAGTGAAGACTTATCAGATATATGAACAGATTGTTCCTTGAAATCCAAACAGGCTGCACTTCTCTTTGGCATTTTACGAGAACCAGCAAGCTCGTCACTACTCTGAGAAACACTTCTCTTCCTCTCTTTTTGGCGAGTCTCAGTACTGCCAATTGCAGAATTTAATTTACCTTTCTTCTTTTTTGCACCTGTACTTATAACAAGTCCAGATCAGGCACGTACAAGGGTTTAAACTTTAGCAAGGGAACCAAGTCAAAGCCACGTAGAGAAAGTAAAGTCTCCAACATCAAGTGAGTAAGCGAGGGATATTCTATTGTTACCAGATATTGGCAATATGGGAATAAAGCTAAAACTATATTCATATACTTAGCAATGTGACAACATACAGTAAATATATGAAACATTCTAAAAGGATTTACTTGAGCACAGCTGCTGTGGCAAAAATGAGTCAAATAGATTGAATCATGTGAACTACAACATATAAGCAAATGACACTGCAACGATTCTACAAAAGCAAATTCCAGATGTTCATAAAAACCATCTATGCTAGTGCATGTGATATAGATACAACCCCACAAATGGAGAAAAGTAGCAACTGATCTCATATATGATGCATGAAACTACTTACATCATGACATGCCCAATTAACTCCAAAAATCCTTCTGCTGTTCAAATTGGACAACTTCATACTCCACAAAACAATATTGCATATAACAGAAGACGGTTCTACTTCTAGAAATTCAAATTGAGGAAAGAGGTTTAAGTCAACTAAAATCAACCTCAAAATCTACAAGAAGATGTGTAAACCAATGTTTGGCAACAGTTGATTATTTTGCATTTCTTTTTCTTTCTTATTCTCATCTCCAGTCCATCAGCCAGGGATCTATGTTCTTCCTACTCGTATAAGCAAACTCATCTCTTCCTAGTTCCAACCCCCATGTAGAGAAATGAAATTAAACCTTTTGTTGGCTTCTGGGAAACTGAAATGAAAGATGTACTTCGTGATAGATTTGCTCTCCCAGGAATAATTCAAAACCCTCCCAGATGAATAAGATTACAGTTGTTTTAAAGCCTGGTTGATTCAAACTACTGTGTCAGTGCCTTCTTTTTCTTTTTTTTTTCATTTGGTGCTGATGTCGTTAGTTGGTGACCCAATTTACCGCTATTGTGTTGCTATTAATGCATCCAGAGGATATCGAATTCTTCAATCAAACCCAACTAGGCTCGTAATCACGTCTCATATCTGACGAAGGCTATTCCCATGATGATACTCAAAGTTGGAAAGTGTTGGATTGGATTTTGGTTGCATGTAATGCCTAGCCCCTAGGTATGCCCATGTATTGTTCTATTGTTGTACTATTTGATTCGCAAAAGAAGCCCAACTATCACTAAAATTTCTAGTTCTTGTACTCCTTTCACAAAAAGGAGCAGATTATATGTCAGCAACTAGTGATTTTGTGCCAAATAAAAAGAAAACAAAAACACAAACATCACAAAGGTTGAGAAACTGAGAAGGTGAATGTGTATTAGGAGGAGGAAAAAAACCTTGAGCGGGAGCCGTTGTATCCATAAGAGCGGCAGATCCCATTTTCTGCGGCGGAGCTGCGACGGAACCCTAGAGATCAATCAAACACCCAAAAATAAGTGATGGGTATTGGTTTAGCTACTCTCTCTAGTGTCTTGTGCTAAATCTGATGTGCATTTGAAACCCAAAAAAAAGTAGTCAAGACAAGGGCGTATATAAAATACCGGCGGGAACATTTGTCGGTTCTTTCTTCAAAACGTTGGCGCGACCCGCCAAATCTGTTGGCCGTGAAAATTTTCGCGGGCAAGTTGCATTTGATACTTGCCTAACTTTTGGAACCCCTCCATTTTGGCATTGATTCTCACAATTGGGTGTCTCTGCAGAGAAAAAATGTCTAAGTTAAGTTCAAAAGTCTAAAAACCTCACACTTTTTAGTTTTTTTTTTATTTTTTTTTGGGGGGGTTAGCATTTGTCATTTAATTATACGCGACAGGTGAAATTCCACTTTTTTACGCATGAAACTAGGGACATTATTTTTCAAATACTTGTTATCCTATAAAATGCCCTTACCCAAAATATCCATGTAGACCGTAAACACTGCAAAAATACTAGTAATGCATTTGTGTTATTATAATTTAAATATGTATAACTGTTTTGCGACTCTAGAACACTTGAATTCGTGTTATAATTTATTCATGTATAATTGTTTTACATAGATCGACTTACAATCAACAAATAAATAAAAAAAAATTTGAAGAGAAAAAGGTAGAAATAAAATTCAGAGGCCGGCAAGATGATAATTAAGATAAGTGGAATTGACCTAAAGTTTTTTTCTTTTTTTTAATTGTAGAAACATTATATCTAATAAACGGAGAGGAGTCTCAATAGCATAAAGATCCTTAGGGCATAACATGTCTTGCACAATTGGACTAAATCTACTTTCTAAAATCACCATTAAAAATTAACATAGAAGTTTTGAGGAATGGATCATTGGTCTAAACAAACTAAGAAAAAAATTGCACATGCATGAATCCGATGGATCCAGATAATATGAACGCAAGACGGATTTTTTTTCCCAACTACATACGCTACTGTGTCCTCAAACCTTAGCTTTTATCTTCAACAAAGGTTACAACATTCATCCGGCGCTAAGATCCAATGACCTCCACTCGCTTTGGCTCATGGGATTCACCGTGTTAATCTCTCAATAACCAAAGACAGTGACAATTGATTGAAACTCAAAGCCCAGCAAAGATCGTCCCACTCTCACACCTAGGGATGGCAATTTAAATCCGACCCGGCGGATATTCGCCCCGCCCCGCCCAATTAGGAGCGGGTTATTTTGACTTTGACTGGGTTACGGGGCGGGTATGATAATTTTTTTAAAACCCGCAGCGGGTTAGGATCGGGTATGGTATTCTGCCCAAACCGCCCCGATATGCTAACCCTAAACATTAATAAATCCCAGCCGTTCATCTAAGCATATTGTTAACCCTACGGTTATTTAACCTATGATTATATTTGATTTTGATGATAACTAACATTGATGATTATGCTGTCTAACATACATTGAGTTGATGAAGCAATAGGAACAATCTCATACTCATGCAAACGGATTATTAGACGAGCAACACGGTCAAAGACTCTCAACGGAACGCATCAAAGAGGAAATTCGTCGATTGAAGTTTTCATGCTTTTATTTCTGTCTTTGTAAACTAGACATAGAGAGATGATCGTTACGATGATTGTATACCTAGAACTTGCCCATAGGTTTCCCTTGCATGCATAAAAGTTTTTCATGCTTTAAAAATAAGGAAACTGCATTTTCAGGAATGCAGTCGACTGCAAGTTGGGCAGTGAGGTATTACAGTCGACTGCATTGGAATTCAGTCGACTGCAATACTTCCAGTAGCCTATTACAGTCGACTGCAAGTTGGAAATTTACTTTGGGATTACAGTCAACTGCAATGGTGCATTACAGTCGACTGCATTTACCGTTTGGAGCATTTAATGCTCCACCTAACTCCAAACGGTCATATTTATTTCCACCTCTATAAATACTCATCTTGGGCATAGTTTTCATTCATCAATTGCATTCAAAGCTCTCTTATCTTTCATATTCTCAAAGATCAAAGCAATTGTTCAAATCTCTCTTGTTTTCATTGATTTCTCATCCTTTTCATGAGAGCATTTATTGTGAGCTTACATTTGAGAGATATACACTTTCATAAGTCATCATACACTCATCTCTCTTATTCTAGTACTTCAACGTGTACTCATCTACTTATTGAAAATGAAATCTTGTACACAATTCTTCATTGAAAGGTTCTTGTATCAAAGCTTAGGGTTGTCAAGCTTTGGAGCTTTGGGTTTGTCAAAGCTTGTTCTTGATGTGGGCATAGCATCAAGGGATTGTAAGAGGTTCGATCTTGACCCGTAAGGAAGATCATACTAGTGGATTCTAGGGTCTTTCAAGAGACTTCCTTGAAGGGGTGGACGTAGGCTTGTGGGTATATCAAGCCGAACCATTTAATTATCATTGTCAAGTATCTTTAAACCCTTCTCTTTTTACATTATCGTTTTACATTTGTGTTGAGATTGGTTCATTGTTTATTTGAGTTTTTGAGATTGAGGTTTGTTGTTCGTTAATTTTTAAAGTAGTCTTAAAACCCTATTCACACCCCCCCCCCCATCTAGGGTTATTTTATTGGTTTCAAGTGGTATCAGAGCCTCGGCTCTTGTTATATTGGTTAACGCCAAGAGAGTTAATCGATCATGGCTTACGTTAGGGGTATGGAGGGTAGTTCTACTACTAGGCCTCCATTGTTTAATGGGACCAACTATAGTGTGTGGAAAGTTAAGATGAAAATCTACTTAGAATCTCAAGACTATGAGATGTGGATATTGTTGAGAATGGCCCATTCGTTCCGATAAAGGTGGTTGACAAGGTTGAAGAACCTAAATCAAAATCGGAGTATAGCGATCATGACAAGAAGATGATTTGTATGAATGCTAGAGCGAAAAATTATCTTGTATGTGCTTTAGACACTAATGAACTCAATAGAGTCATTATGTGTAATTTCGCTAAGAGTATTTGGGATACTCTTCTAGTCACTCATGAAGGGACTTCTCTTCTTAGAGACTCCAAGATGAATTTATTGTTTAGAGATTACGAGTTATTCCATATGCTTCCAAATGAATCCCTTACGGATATGAATACTCGTTTTACTAACATTGTGAATCCTTTGAAGCAATTGGGCAAGGAATTCACTAATGGTGATCTCGTAAGTAAGATGATTAGGTCCTTACCAAGAGCTTGGGATGCAAAGATCACCGCCATCGAAGAGTCAAATAATCTCAATATCTTTCCTCTTGATGAATTGATGTGCTCACTCATGACGTACGAAATACAACTCAAGAGCTTTGATCAAGAGGAAGTCAAGAATAAGCCTACATCAATTGCTCTTAAAGCTTCATCTTCAAACTTTGAGTCAAGTGATGATGATGAAGAATTTGATGAAGAGGATATTGCAATGGTTGCAAAGAACTTCAAGAAGTTCTTAAGATTTAGAAGGAATGATGGGAGAAGACAACAAAATGTTAGCAACGAAGAGAAGCTTTGCCTATCTACAAAAGGATTTTCCTATCTACAAAAGGGAGAAGAAGGAAAGAAGAGATGTATGGGAAAGAGCTAAAAGAAGACAATTCTCTAAGAAAAGAACAAGGAGAAGGAAAGAGCAATGAATGCCGAACATACTGCAACATAGAGTGATTTTGATTCAAGTGATGAAGAGAATGATCAAGCAAATGTATGCTTCATGGCAAATGATGAGGTAAGCTCTTCTTCCGGTAGTGATAGTGATAATAAAAGCTTTGAAGATGCTTATGATAGCTTATATGAGGAATCCAAGAAAATTTTCAAGAAAAATATTATTTTGTCTAAGAAATTCCTTGAAGCTAATAAACAAATTGAGAAGTTGTTAATGGAAAATGATAAGTTGCATGCCAAGAATGAATGCATGTCTAGCCATTTATATGTAGAGCATGTGAATAACGATTTGGTTGAATTACTTTTTAACACTCCTAGCTCAAAACAAATCTCTTCCAAAACTTTGGCTTTAGAAAAACAAAATGAAGATTTAAAAGTTGAGATTTGTGATTTGAAAAAAATGTCTTGAAAAATTTGTTGATGGTCAAAACAATTTGGATGTCATGCTTGGACGCCAAAGAATTGGCCTAAACAAAGGTGGTCTTGGATTAAATCCCATGGCCATGCCTCCTAAAGTTTTGCAACAACAAGCTAGGTTGAATATTCACACAAAACGACCAAAGAACTATTGCACACCTTTTACACATTGCGGTTGGTGCAACAAGAAAGGGCATACGACTAATCATTGTCCTTGTATAATTGTTTTTGTTAGAGGTAGAAAGAAAATGTGGATTGTGAAAGGTCAAGAATACAAATGCAAGACTAACATCAAGAAAGTTTGGGTACCAAAAGTCACTACTTGATTTGTGTTTATAGGTATGTCTCAAAGCAAATTCTAGTAACAAGAAGTGTATTCTTGATAGTGGATGCTCAAGACATATGACCGGCAACATATCTCTTTTCACCACGATTGATCTTAAGGAAGAAGGAAATGTAACCTTTGGTGACAATTCTCAAGGAAGAATCAAAGGTAAATGAACTATTGGTAAGGAACCACATTCAATTGAGAATGTGTTATATGTTGAAGGATTGAAGCATAACTTGCTAAGTATTAGTCAATTTAGTGATAAAGGTTTTTAATTTATCTTTGAGGCTTCTCAATGCACTATTCTATCCTTGAAGAACAATGAAACGATTTTGGTAGGTAGTAGAGATAATAATGTTTACTCCATTCAATTAAATGATTTAGCTAACCAAGATATCAAGTGTCTTAGTGTTATTAGTGAAACATCTTGGCTTTGGCATCGAAGACTTGGTCACATGCACATGGAGCATTGAAGGATATTTCAAGCAAAGAACTTGTGAGGGGTCTCCCGAAGATCAAGTTTGAGAAAGATAAAGTATGTGATGTTTGTCAAATGGGTAAGCAAAAGAAAATCTCTCACAAACCGAAGAAAATGGTATCTACTTCTAGACCCTTGCAATTACTTCATATGGATTTGTTTGGACCAATCCCTAATACTAGTCTTGGTGGTAAATCATATTGTTTTGTTATTGTTGATGACTATTCTCGCTATACTTGGACTTTCTTTTTTGCTACCAAAGATGAATCTCTAAATGTGTTCACTTCATTTGCAAAACGTGTTCAAAATCGAAAAGGTTATTTGATTACCAACATTCGAAGTGATCATGGTAGAGAATTTGAAAATTCAAAAATAGGAGCCTTGTGTGATGACTTTGGGATATCACATAACTTTTCGGCTCCTAGAACTCCTCAACAAAATGGTGTTGCCGAAAGAAAGAATAGGTCTTTGCAAGAAGCGGCAAGAACAATGCTTAACGAATATGGTTTACCTAAATACTTTTGGGCGGATGCGGTCAATTGTGCTTGTTTTGTTCTAAATAGAGTTATCTTGCGAATTTTTTTGTTAAAAACCCCTTATGAGCTTTTTAATGATAAGAAACCTAAGGTGAGCTTTTTTAGAGTCTTTGATTGCAAATGCTTTGTTTTATATACCAATGATCACCTTAGCAAATTTGATTCCAAAATCTTTGAGGGCATTTTTCTTAGTTACTCTAATAATAGTACGGCATATAGAGTTTATAATAAAAGTACTTTGGTTGTTGAAGAATCCATTAATTTTACTTTTGATGAGACTAATTCTTTTCTTCGGAGGACTAACATTGTTAATGTAGATGACATGGACAATGACTTGAGAACTTTGGACATAAGTGAAACACTACAAGACAACCCTAAAGAAATTGATCTAGGGGAGCAACAATCAAGTTCTCAAGGGGGAAATGAGGAAGCAATCAATGATGCTTCAAACTTGGACAACTCTCAAGAATTACCAAAAGATTGGACTTACAAAAAGGATCATCCAAACGATCAAATCTTAGGTAATCCTTCGAGTGGGGTAAGAACTCGACGCTCTCTTCAACAACATGTTAATATAGCGTTTCTTTCCCAAATTGAACCAAAGAAATTTTTCGAAGCTCTACATCATGAATATTGGATGCTTGCTATGCAAGAAGAGCTAGTTCAATTTGAAAGAAATCAAGTTTGGACCCTTGTGCCTAAACCTCACGACTTTAAGATTATAGGCACAAAATGGATTTTTAGAAACAAACTTGATGAATCCGGAGTCGTGGTTAGAAACAAGGCTAGATTAGTGGCCCAAGGTTATAACCAAGAGGAAGGAATTGATTTTGATGAAACTTATGCACCGGTAGCTAGACTTGAATCTATTAGAATGCTATTAGCTTTTGCTTGCTATAGAGATTTTAAACTCTTTCAAATGGATGTCAAGAGTGCCTTTCTAAATGGTTTTATTTCGGAGGAGGTCTATGTGGCTCAACCTCCCGGCTTTGAACATGAAAAATTTCCAAACCATGTTTTTCGACTTAGCAAAGCTCTTTATGGTTTAAAACAAGCTCCTAGAGCTTGGTATGAAAGGCTAAGTAGTTTTCTTTTAGAAAATGGTTTTTCAAAAGGAAAACTTGACACCACTCTTTTTATAAAATCTAAGGGCAATGATTTATTGTTGGTGCAAATTTATGTTGATGATATTATATTTGGTGCTACTAATGGATCCTTGTGCGAAGAGTTTGCTTCTTGTATGAGTAAGGAGTTTGAAATAAGCATGATGGGAGAACTCACCTTCTTCCTTGGATTGCAAATCAAACAAAGCAAGGATGGAATATTTATCAACCAAGCCAAATACACCAAAGAGCTCCTCAAGAGATTTGACATGGAAGCATCAAATGCTTTTGACACTCCAATGAGCTCTTCATTAAAGCTTGATAAAGATGAAAAGGGTAAGGATGTTGATATTAAGCGCTATCGAGGTATGATCGGATCACTCCTTTACCTTACCGCAAGTAGACCCGATATAATGTTTAGTGTTTGTTTATGTGCTAGATTTCAAGCTTGTCCTAAGGAATCTCATTTGATTGCCGTCAAGAGAATCCTTAGATATCTTAAGGGCACTCACGATTTAGGGTTATGGTTTCCTAGAAACACTTCATTTTTTGACCTAATTGGTTACTCCGACGCCGACTATGCCGGTTGTAAAACCGAGCGGAAAAGTACTAGTGGAGGTTGCCAATTCCTAGGTCACTCTCTTGTTTCTTGGAGTTCCAAAAAGCAAAACTCGGTTGCACTCTCTACCACCGAAGCCGAATATATGGTGGTTGGTGCTTGTTGTGCACAAATTCTTTGGATGAAACAAACCCTTTTGGATTTTGGACTCAAGTATGATCACATACCTATCTTATGTGATAACACTAGTGCCATTGACTTGACCAAAAATCCCATCCAACATTCACGAACTAAGCACATAGAAATCAAACACCATTTTATCCGTGATCATGTGCAAAAAGGTGATATTGTTCTAGATTTCGTGGACACAAATCATCAATTAGCGGATATCTTCACTAAACCTTTAGATTCGAAGAGGTTTACCGCTCTTAGAAGAGAACTTGGCATGTCTTCACCTATGTGACTAAATGATATATCTCTTGTGCTCATGCTTGAACATTATTTAATATGCTTATAGCATGCTTTGGTTGATGTTTCTCTTTTCAAAATAATTGATTTTGTTGATATTCATCTCATTTGATTTGCACACACTCATATTTCTAATTCCTTTTTTTGCTAGTTTTGTAAAAGGCGTTTGGTACACCTTTCAATGGTTATTCAAGTACTTATGCTTTCTTGTTTTTGAAAGCCCTTGTTGGCAATATTGATTATCCATGGATGGATACATAAGTTGATCACTTTCACACACACCCTTGACCTTTTTCAATGATGTCAAAAGGGGGAGAAAATATTGTTGATTCATATATGTGTGGACTTGATATAAGCATATATTGCTTAAGTTAGGGGGAGCCCTATATTACTTAAGATAGGGGGAGCTTTTTGTCATGATTTCTTTTCATGACCCCTTATGGTTTATAATTGAGATTGTTATGCTTCTTTGGCTTTATTATCTTATATATCTCATATTATTTGAATCAATGTTTGCCATCATCAAAAAGGGGGAGATTGTTAACCCTACGGTTATTTAACCTAGGATTATATTTGATTTTGATGATAACTAACATTGATGATTATGCTGTCTAACATGCATTGAGTTGATGAAGTAATAGGAACAATCTCATACTCATGCAAACGGATTATTAGACGAGCAACACGGTCAAAGACTCTCAACGGAACGCATCAAAGAGGAAATTCGTCGATTGAAGTTTTCATGCTTTTATTTCCGTCTTTGTAAACTAGACATAGAGAGATGATCGTTACGATGATTGTATACCTAGAACTTGCCCATAGGTTTCCCTTGCATGCATAAAAGTTTTTCATGCTTTAAAAACAAGGAAACTGCATTTTCAGGAATGCAGTCGACTGCATTGGAATGCAGTCGACTGCAAGTTGGGCAGTGAGGTATTACAGTCGACTGCAATACTTCCAGTAGCCTATTACAGTCGACTGAATTGGATTACAATCAACTGCAAGTTGGAAATTTAAATTTCCAATGGCTACTTTTGGGTTACAGTCGACTGCAATGGTGCATTGCAGTCGACTGCATTTACCGTTTGGCGCATTTAATGCTCCACCTAACTCCAAACGGTCATATTTATTCCCACTTCTATAAATACTCATCTTAGGCATATTTTTCATTCATCA
This sequence comes from Escallonia rubra, assembly GCA_033065855.1. Lineage (NCBI taxonomy): Eukaryota > Viridiplantae > Streptophyta > Magnoliopsida > Escalloniales > Escalloniaceae > Escallonia > Escallonia rubra. The sequence continues at coordinate 72,521 of JAVXUO010000326.1, forward strand.
ATTGCATTCAAAGCTCTCTTATCTTTCATATTCTCAAAGATCAAAGCAATTGTTCAAATCTCTCTTGTTTTCATTGATTTCTCATCCTTTTCATGAGAGCATTTATTGTGAGCTTACATTTGAGAGATATACAATTTCATAAGTCATCATACACTCATCTCTCTTATTCTAGTACTTCAACTTGTACTCATTTACTTATTGAGAGTGAAATCTTGTACACATTTCTTCATTGAAAGGTTCTTGTATCAAAGCTTGGGTTGTCAAGCTTTGGAGCTTTGGGTTTGTCAAAGCTTGTTCTTGATGTGGGCATAGCATCAAGGGATTGTAAGAGGTTCGATCTTGACCCGTAAGGAAGATCATACTAGTGGATTATAGGGCCTTTCAAGGGACTTCCTTGAAGGGGTGGACGTATGCTTGTGGGTATATCAAGCCGAACCATTCAATTATCCTTGTCAAGTATCTCTAAACCCTTCTCTCTTTACATTATCGTTTTACATTTGTGTTGAGATTGGTTGATTGTTTATTTGAGTTTTTTAGATTGAGGTTTGTTGTTCGTTAATTTTTAAAGTAGTCTTAAAACCCTATTCACCCCCCCCCCCCCCCCTCTAGGGTTATTTTATTGGTTTCACATATATATGGCTTTTATCCACAACCCTAAACTGTTATATCTTTACTCAGCCGTGACTGCCTTCCTTCTTACTGCCTCCCTTCTTCTGATCTTCTTTCCCTCTCCCCCAAAAACATCACGGCCACCTAACCGACGACCACCCACCACCACCACCATTACCACCACCTAACACAACCAAACCCATCCACCTCCACCTCGGCCGAATATCGTAACCATCACTGCACGGTCAGTCCACCTCCACCGTCATCACCATACCACGGACTGGAGTCTAGAGGTGATCGGCATCCACCGTCCACTATCAATTGTCACCACCACCTCCCCTACATCTACATCCAGGTTATTTAGCTTATTACTCTTCTACCGCCATCCTTTTTAGTATATTATCTTTATAAATTGAATTCTTGTGATGAGAAATTATTGCAACAGCTTGATTGGATTCATTCCAATTTCCATGATTTATAGTATTCAAGTCTATGATGATTCCAAATCTCGCTATGTTTTCTTGTTTATTGTGTAAATCGGAAGATCAAGATAGGGACATGATGATTATGATTGTTTTATTTGGTCCGTGTTTCACAATTTTAATTTAATCGTGAATTAGCAATTGGGTTTGTGATTGAATTGTAAATTAGCTGTTTTTAATGCACAAAACTATCATGAATAAATTTTCTTATCAGACTTAAGAGATTTTCTTTTTACAGTAAACTTTCAGGTTCGATAATCTTCATTTGCAAAACCCACGTCTCCCATCTGTCAACCCAAGCAAAACCTCCAGAGTTGCTGCTGTGCAAATTAGCTTGACATGTGGTTGTTTGTTAGTTTGTATATTTGCTAAACTTTTGCAAGGGAAACCATACTCACATGGAAATGTTAGGTTAAGACATGTCTTTAATTTTAGGTTTTTACTTCTGCTGCTACTTAATCTCATGATTGTTGAGTTTGATGCTTATTTTAAGTTGTGGTTGATGGCCTAGTCTTTACCCTTGGGATTTTTATACTTGCTGTCAGAGTTCAATATTAGGACATGCATGATATTTGTACTTGAGCAAGTGCTTGATGCACCTGCCTAGGAAAAGTTCAATGCCGATACTATATATATAATCACAAAGTCGTGGAATCAGTAGAATTTCATGAGATACTTACCATAATTTGGAGTTGCAATCGACTGAACTAGAAGCATACTTTATGTAGTCGCAAATGCTTTTTGATGCAACCAATTATTGCAATTTTGTGTTAGTTAAGTATCTATCTTTTTTTGTTCATCCTCAGGCTGCCTTACTCTCCTTTTGCAATTATGGTTTTACACAGGCATCAAAAGATTGTCACCATTACATCTAGCAGCACTTGCAAGGACTTGGTGAAGGGGAGCTTAATTGAGTACCCAGGGTTTATGCGAACTATAATTCATATGTTGCTTCCAAGTGATTGCTTTGTTGGGCTTGTATTGTCGTTAATCTATTTGAACATTTGATCTGAACTATGGTGTAATGTATTTGAACTATGATGTAATCTATTAATCTGTCTTTTATGATTTTTAGACATTAATTTGATGTCTGTGTACTTTAATTTTTGTGATGCAGTATTGTAATACATGCTTAAAGTGAAAGAAAAAAATTCTGGAAAACCAAACGGGTCGGGGTGGGTTATGACGGGTTTTGAGTCTTACAAGGAAGGCTAGGGCGGGGACGAGTTTTCTAAACAAACTTAGGATCGGTTATGGTATTACACAGATGACCCGGTGGCGGGGCGGGGCAAGGTTTTAGGACCACTGGGGTGGATACGGATTTCATAAGATTCGAATCCGACCCGCCCCATTGCCATCCCTACTCACACCAATGCGAGCATGCCCAAGTTACAACAAAAAGCAAGCACACTCAAAATAAAATGGTTGTCTTGCCCAAACAAATTACTGACATCCACATAGAAATATATCCAAAGGACAACACCACTTGTAGCCTCCAAAGATCAGCCAAAACCAAAAGGTACACCACCACCAATCCCATCCTAAAACAACTACCATGGACAACAAACACTTCGTCAAGGCAAACACTGACATACCCCCTACACCACCAAGTTCTTCCTAGAACTCCCAACAACTTCCCACTAAAAGGATCACGCTCCACAAGGAGAGGGGGAACCACCTAGAAATGAAAAGGCAAAAGGGAATGGATAAGGTTGGAAATCCCCATCGACATCCAAGGGACGGGCTAACCTATGGAGAAAAACTAACCACGGCACCAGGAACCGGAGGGAACAACTCAAGGGGAAAGAACGACGTGAATAACTGAGGAACCCAAACCAAGGACCAAAGTGGGATGCACTAAACCCAACCTAAGCGACACACAATTGCTTGGGAGTTGTCTTAACATAGCTCTAGACACCACTTGCAGACCTCCTCAACCGGGGCCAAAACAATTAATAAAAATTATCAACAATAGTAGTGACAAGAAGGAGTTGGCTATAACAAGAACGAATTAGAGGAGACTTTGTGAGATTTTTAAACCCCGATCGCCGACAAATTGCTTACCGATCCAAACCAGCGACACGAAAAAACCTAGATTGACCTGAATAGGCAACTAATCGAGTGCTTGAAACTTCATATCCTACCTACTACCTAGCATGAACTACTATGGGTGGAACCATTTCATGGGCTTGAGGACAAGAATAAAAAACCTATAGCTCTCTATTTTTCAAATGAGAAGGTGAAATTTCTGGAAACTTTCATATTCCAAAAATACCCTTCCGTGGAAACAAAATTAGAAAGAGAAGGGGCACCGTTGCGCTGTTCACTCTCGGACCTACACTCTTGAAATCTCCTACTACTAGTGACGGTGTCGTGCCTCTGCCCTTTCCTCTGCCAAAATCTCGTTGCGTCGACGCTCCCACCATGAACGGCCAGGTCCATTCTATCTCTACCACGATTGCCGATTGGTATTACTAAAATGACGCCTACGCTCTTCAAGTTTGATATTTTGTTCATCCAAATGTTCGACAATGAAGACTGCAAAATCGTATCAAATTGGTCTATTTGTTCTTGCCGTCGCTTTAACAAAAAGGCAAATATGGCATTGATCCTCTCAAACAAACTTCAGAGGACAACAAAATCATAGATAACAAATCCAGTGATACAATAGACTTTTTTAAGGTAGCTTGCTCACTGAGTACTTGTGCAAAGGTCGTGGGAAGGAATTATCAGATAGAAAGGAGCTCCGTAAGATATATATATATATATATATATATATATATATATATGAGCTGATCCATTGTTCGCGCTGGCAACTTGAGTTAAGTTGTTAGCGCGATCTGGGCGTCCATGCAGGATCTTTGGACGGTCCAGATATTTTTTTAACGTTTTTTTTAAAGTACGTCCGCTACATTGTGTAGCGGACGATACTTTTGACAAAAATACCATTATGCCCATCCGCTACATAATGTAGCGGACAATAAAAAAACTGATCTTTGTCTTGCTGGGTTGTCATTTTGCTCTTTATTTCGTTGGTGATTATTCATATTCCAAGTTCACGTATCAGATCTCCGGTAATGAAACTGTGCACCATCACCCAACTTTACCACCGCCTAGACCATTACGCCATCATCATCTACCATTACCACTGCAAAGATAGAGGACCTGGCTGGGAGAGAAAAAAGTCAGAAATCCTCATAAGCTAGCTACTTTTCCAGCTAATTCTTTTAGTCAGTGGATGTTACAACGCATCACTTTCAAAAGGCAAGGAAAGCCTATACCTTATCCTTATTGGAAAGTAACAGATCTGGTAAGCAGCTCCACCATCTCACCCATTTTCCACCATTTTTGCCAAGGTCACCACCAACGAACACCTCCACCACCTCACCCATCAATCCACCACACAAACCCACCACCACCGCCCCAACCATCACCATCCAAAGCTCCACGCAAGAGAAAATACTAATTAAACAGATCTGAATTAAAGAAAAATCAGGAGAAAATACTAGATGAATTAGAAAGAATTAGATCTATGATGTCGCGCCGCCAAGGAAGCGCTGAGGAGGCCGCGAGCGTGGCCTGCGATGTTGCTGAGGAGGCATCGACCGCGACAGCTAAGCTGCAAAGCATAGCTATCTTCTGTTGTACTTCAGAGAGAGAGGGAGAGATAGAGAGAGAGAGAGAGAGAGAGAGAGAGAGGTGAAATGTAATGTGAATGAGCTTGTTTGCTTTTGTATATATATGTCCGCTACATTATGCAGTGGACAGACGCTTTTGTTGAACAGTCAACTGCGTGGGTGAGGGGTATTTTTGTCAAAAGTGTCGTCCGCTACACAATGTAGCGGACGCATTTTTAAAAAAAGATATGGACCGTCCACAGATTGCGTGTGGACGACCAGATCGCGTTGGCAACTTAACCCAAGTTGCCAGCGCGAGCGATGGATCAACTCCATATATATATATATATATATATATATATATATATACATACATATATATATATATACATACATATATATATATATATAGGGGTTCGCTACACACCCACCGGTGGGAAAAATAATTTTTCCCACCCAATCGCCTGAAAGTCTACCGATTGCCTAAAAAAAAAAAAGACGGCTGGACTGTGCCATTTATGGCGAAAAGGGGCAATGATTGGCCTTGGGCCAATCGCATGAAAGTCAGGCGATTGGCCCAAAGCCAATCGCCCGAAAGTCAGGCGATTGGCCTTCATGCGATTGGCCCATGACCAATCGCACGGTCCATTTTTTTTTGGGCCAATCGCACGGTCCATTTTATTTTTTGTTTTTTCGGCCTTGCCTCCTCTCACCCGAAGTAACCCCCACCTTGGCCCCACCCCCTTCCCCCTCCCCACTTGTCCATTTTCCCCCCCTAGCCCCCACCCCCCTCCCCACTTGTCCATTTTCCCCCCTAGCCTCCACCCCCCTCCCCACTTGTCAATTTTTTTTCCTAGACCCCCACCCCCCTTCGGCAGACCCCTCTTTTCCTCCCTCCAATTTCCTCCCATGTTTTGGCCCCCACCCCTCTTCGACACATGGCACAACATCAGTTGGCCCCCCCCTCCCACGGCTCACTTTTCTGTCTATAAAAACCCTCTTCCCCCGAATTATTTCTTACGCTCTCATCATTCTCCCTATCTCACCTACATAATCTCCACAATTTTTTTTCGTCAAAAAAATTTACGCTAGAAGATCGGTGGATTTCTTCGTCATTTTTTTTCAAGTCAAAACAAGTAAGTATTTTGAATTTTCTTATAATTCAATGTTAATTTAAATTGTTGTTACGCTTAAATTGTTCTTACCATAGTCTAAAATTCGTGTTTAGGGCGTCAAAATTACGTTTTTACAAATCGGGGTATTACATTCGAAAGATTCGGTAATAGCGATTTTTTAGGGCGTCAAAATTATGATTTTTCACGAATTTATAAACAAATAGCTAGAGCTAGATTTTAAAAAAAAAAAAAAAAGAGACCCTAGTTATTTTTAAAATATCTGTATCAGGTAAAAATTTCAGATTTTTCCAAATACTGGAAAGGGGTTAACTGATACGCGCAACCTTGTAACTTCGCAGTGTAATTTAAAATATCAAGCTAGCGCTAGAGGTGTCAAACGGGCCGGCGCCCGCGGCCGCCCGATCCAGCCCGAAAGAAGCCCGGCCCGGCCCGGCCCGCAGGTGAACAGTGCAGGCCCGCAGGCATAGGCCCTTGCGCCTGGCCTTGGACGCCTGGGAAAATGCCCGGGCCCGGCCCGGCCCGTCCGAACCAGGCCCGTTTTCGGCCCGACGATTTTGGCCCAAAATCAGCCCTATTTCGGCCCTATTTTGGCCTGCCCCAGCTTTTAAAAAAAACAGAACACTTACCCTCCCCTGTTCCCTCCCATTTCCACTCCCAATTGCCGTGACGCAATGATTTAAACCATGAACCAAGCATACCCGACATGACTTGACTTGATGGTCTAATTTGCCAATAAAAGCAGTTCAAAGATCCCAGCAAGTTTAGCCTTATATAGCGTGTATTCTCTATCAAACTTGGTTTCAGTTGTTCCTATTTCCTGTTAACCCTGCCGACTGGAACAAATTTTCCCTTGGTTTAGGTACAAATTAGTACTGAAAAAAAAAAACTAATTAAAACTAGAAACGTGCCTTAGCCTCCGTTCACCATGCGCATCTTTATCCAGGTCTTCCAGTAAGCTGGTTGGAGGTTTGTCAAGCATCCAAAGTTCGACAAGAATCAAAACACAAGCCTTCGCTAATTTGTTTGCATATTGGTCTCTCGCAAATAGAAAATAAATTTCCTTTGTTGAATGCAATTTGTATCCAACAAGGAAAGATTCTCTTCTACTGTACGATTATTGTTATATCCGTCTACACTTATGCCAATTAAGTAACAACAAATTATTTATGGACCTACATGTCACTAACAATAAACAAAATTTTCTTCTACTGCCGTAATTGGAGCAAAATGTTTCTTCTAGGTGTAATTAACGAAATGGTTTAAATTAGAATATTTGTTGTTACTTTACTTGCTTATACACATTATTAAATTAGAATTTGTGTACATAATAACAAGAAAATATTGCAATTAAAGTTTTTATTTTGAATAACCGGAGAATTTAAAAAAAAAAAAATTTGGCCCGGGCCCGGCCCAAGCCTGGCCCTAGATATTGGGCCTAGGGCCAGGGCCTGGACTGGGCCTAGGTTTCCCTTCGGCAGGCCCGGCCCGGCCCGGCCCGGTTGGCAGCCCCACTGGCCCGGCCCCGGCCCGGCAGCAGGCCCGATGGGCTTGGGCTGGGCCGGCCCAAGCCCGGCCCTTTGACATCTCTAGCTAGCGCGGTTTTGCGCGAAAATTTTTTGAGAGCCCTAGGATGTTGGAAAGTTCCATTCCCCATGAATTCGGGCCATTCCGAAGCCGGTAGCAATTTTTTGCCGAACGGGCTTTTAAGCGCTCGATCCGGACACCGGTTCGGGATTTTTTGACGAAAAATCCCTAAAATGCTTTTTAGATCAAGGATGCACTCAGCAACCTTCGAATAACGTCTTAAAGCACGTTTGAGATTTTTTCCGATGCCAGGGGGCATTTCGGTTATTCGCCGCCCGAGAGGGGTATTTTCGTAATTTTGCCCCTTTCAACTTTTTCGAGCGCCTTTTCAGTCCGTAAATGTAAGCAAACCCTAGCGAAGGCTGATTTGAAGCCGATTCGCGGGGCGTTGGGGTCGCTAAAGGTGAAAACTTAATTAGACAGTTTTTCACGAATTTATAAAAAATAGCTAGAGCTAGATTTTGCCAAAGTGCAAAAAAGAGACCCTAGTTATTTTTAAAATATCTGTATCATGTAAACATTTCAGATTTTTCCAGATACTGGAAATGGGTTAACTGATACGCGCAACCTTGTAACTTCGCAGTGTAATTTAAGATATCAAGCTAGCGCGATTTCGCGCGAAACTTTTTTGAGAACCCTAGGATGTTGGAAAGTTCCATTCCCCATGAATTCGGGCCATTCCGAAGCCGGTAGCAATTTTTTGCCGAACGGGCTTTTTAGCGCTCGATCCGGACACCGGTTCGGGATTTTTTGACGAAAAATCCCTAAAATGCTTTTTAGATCAAGGATGGACTCAGCAACCTTAGAATAGCGTCTTAAAGCACTTTTTAGATTTTTTCCGATGCCAGGGGGCATTTCGGTAATTCGCCGCCCGATAGGGGTATTTTCGTAATTTTGCCCCTTTCAACTTTTTCGAGCGCCTTTTCAGTCCGTAAATGTAAGCAAACCCTCGCGAAGGCGGCTAGGGTTCCATTCCCCAGGAATTCGGGCCATTCCGAAGCCGGTAGCAATTTTTTGCCGAACGGGCTTTTTAGCGCTCGATCCGGACACCGGTTCGGGATTTTTTGACGAAAAATCCCTAAAATGCTTTTTAGATCAAGGATGGACTCAGCAACCTTAGAATAGCGTCTTAAAGCACTTTTTAGATTTTTTCCGATGCCAGGGGGCATTTCGGTAATTCGCCGCCCGATAGGTGTAATTTCGTAATTTTGCCCCTTTCAACTTTTTCGAGCGCCTTTTCAGTCCGTAAATGTAAGCAAACCCTCGCGAAGGCGGCTAGGGTTCCATTCCCCAGGAATTCGGGCCATTCCGAAGCCGGTAGCAATTTTTTGCCGAACGGGCTTTTTAGCGCTCGATCCGGACACCGGTTCGGGATTTTTTGACGAAAAATCCCTAAAATGCTTTTTAGATCAAGGATGCACTCAGCAGCCTTAGAATAGCGTCTTAAAGCACGTTTGAGATTTTTCCCGATGCCAGGGGGCATTTTCGTAATTCGCCGCCCGAGAGGGGTATTCTCGTAATTTTACGCTTTCAACTTTTTCGAACGTCTTTTCAGTCCGTAAATGTAAGCACACCCTAGCGAAGGCTGATTTGAAGCCGTTTCGCGGGGCGTTGGGGTCCTAATGAACCCCGGGCCATTTCGGTAATTTGCCGCTCATCGGGTTCTATTTTCCTAATTTTACATTACACGAATTTCCCGAACCACTTTTAGTTCAGGAAAGGGTGTGAGACATCCGAAAAGTTATACTTTAAAGTTGTGAATTAGATAAAGCTTGTTGGGGCGATGACTGAAAAAACTATGAAGCTTTTCTGATGGCAGGGGGCATTTTGGTAATTCGCATTCCCGAGAGGGGTATTTTCGTTACTTTGCCCCTTTCAGTTTTTCAAATGACTGCTTCGTCCAGAAATGTAAGCAAAGCACCTGAAAGGTGCTTTCGAAGCTGATTTGGGGCGTTATGGTGATAATGAACCCCCGGGGGCATTTCGGTAATTTGCCGCTCATCGGGGGCTATTTTGGTAATTTTACATTATACAAATTTTCCAACAATTACACTGCAAATAGAGTCCATTCTTCTTTTATTTAATTCTATGACTTGTTGAGAATGATATAATTTTTATTTTTTAGATTTCAGTATAAATATGGATGCAACTGGAGGAAATATTTTTTGTGAAGGTTCTGATCCACCTTACTTGGATCAAGTTTTTCAAACACTTGACGAAGTCGAAGCATACTACAGAGCATATTCGAAAACGATGGGTTTCGGTATTCGAACTAAGACGAGTAGAAAACGGGTGAATACCGATCAAATTGGTGCAAGGTTATTTGAGTGTCATAGAGGAGCACCGCATGTACCCCCGGTCGTTCGGATCAGTGACGAAGGGACAACAAGACAAAGAAAACGCGACACATTTCCGGGTACCGGCTGCAAGGCCCATGTGTATGCAGTACACCGGAAAAAAGAAAACCACTGGGTTGTGACGGGATTGGACTTGAGCCATAATCATCAGTTGTGCACCCCTAGTATGATTGGTCAAATTCATCAACACCGAGAAATACGCGCGGCACAGAGACAACTGATTTCAACAATGGCCGACGCTAAAATTCCACCTTCTAAGATGATGGGGGTTTTCTCAGGCCAGGCTGGGGGGATTGACAAGTTGAGTTTCAACGACGTAGACCTTCGAAATGAACTTCGTGCTCAGAAGAGAGAGTCTTTCGGTAGGAATGATGCTCAAGCTACCATTGATCTCTTCAGGTGCCTTCAGAGTGAGAATTCTGGATTTTTCTACAGTATCCAACTCGATGATGAGAACCGCATTAGTACTATATTTTGGGCGGACCCCCGTTCTATAGCTGCTTACCTAAATTTTGGGGATGTTGTGACGTTTGACACCACATACCGCACCAATAAGTACTCTATGCCTTTTGCTCCGTTCACGGGGGTGAACCACCACTATCAGTCAATCTCGTTTGGCTTTGCCCTGCTTAGGGATGAGACGGAGGAGTCATTTACGTGGTTATTTGAAACGTGGCTTCAAGCAATGTATCGTATTCCTCCACAGACCATCATCACCGACCAAGATCTGGCAATGAAAAATGCAATCGCTAAGGTCCTTCCAGATACTCACCATGGCCTGTGCACGTGGCACATAAGCAACAAATATCCCGAACGGCTTCACCATGTATATGCAAACCATCCGGAATTCAAGACTGACTTTAATACATGTGTGAAGAAATCGTTGACGGTAGACGTGTTCGAGGAGAGGTGGGCCACGTTAATGGATGACTACTCTTTGCACAATCATGACTGGTTACAATCGTTGTATGCGATCAAGACACAGTGGGTCGGTGCCTACACCAAGAAGTTTTTTGCAGCCGGAATGACTACGACCTCGAGAAGCGAAGCTATGAATTCATTCTTTGATGGGTACGTAAGCCAGTCTTCAAGTATAGTGGAGTTCGTACTGGAGATGCAGAAAGCCGTTGATAGGCAATTGTACCGTGAGAGAGAAGCCGACGCGGCTACGGCTTACAAGGAAAGAGCCATACTACTCTTTTCACCTTTGGAGGCTCATGCGGCTCAAGTCTATACCAAGGAAATGTTTAGACAGTTTCAAGTTGAACTACTAAAGTCGAATCAATATGGCATGACAAAGTTGCACGAGTATTCCACCAGAGATCTCAAGGTTTATGCTTTGACAAACGTGACGAATTTTCCCAATCCGTGCTCTTCGTCGACTCCGAGGAACAGAAGACATTTTACCGTGGCTAAATGTATGGACACCGGGTTGGTAAATTGCAACTGTCAATTGTTTGAGCATAAAGGTATACTTTGTCGACACGCGTTGAGGCTTTTGATCTCGAAGAATGCTAGTGAAATCCCTCAACAGTATATCTTGGAACGGTGGACGAAGGAAGCCAATAGAGTCCACGGTCACATTCCTTACGTGCCCAATGTTTCAGTTGATTTTGAGCAATCTGAGCCGCTGCGATATAATCACCTTTGTAACATCATGCACAGTTTATCATTGGATGCAGCGTCAACGTTTGATGGGTACAAGTATCAAGTTGAAGCAGCCGCACGGGATACGGCTAAGCATGCACAGTTTAGGATGGCTGATCCACAAAGACGGGACACTCCGACTACTCGGACGACTCGAGCCGGTAGATTCAATCGAGCCAAACAGCCAGTCATTGACGGCACTAGCACGCAAGGTGAGGAGGACGACATTTTTGATCCAATTATTTCTCAAACAAAAGGGCGAAAACGAGAAATACGCATGAAGAATCCCATTGAAAAAGAAACGGGTCAAAAAAAATTGCGAAAGTGTGCGTTGTGTAATAAGATGACTGATCATGACAAGAGAAACCATTATAAAGCGTTAGGTCTTGCACCTGGCAGTATGGTCGAGGAGGACGATGATGATGAAGAGTGTTAGGGTTAATGTTTCAGTTGTATAACGAATAACGTTTATAATGTTTAAATTTGTGATTTAGTTTGTTGAATCTTTAATTTGTGATTTGGTTTGTTCTTCCGAAAAATCTTGTACTTTTTTTGTCACTTTTTTTCGCTCATTGCACCTCAGGCACGCTAGTTAGCCCATTCGTAACAATTTCGGCGAAAAACGAGACACATTATTTTTTGGGTTTTCCTAGGAAGGGCCTATTCGGGCACACTTTAGGGCCCAATTCATAGCTTCCGAAAAATTGAGTAATTTTTTTTGTCATTTCTTTTTTGCTCATTGCACCTCAGGCACGCTAGTTAGCCCATTCGTAACAATTTCGGCGAAAAACGAGACACATTATTTTTTGGGTTTTCCTAGGAAGGGCCTATTCGGGCACACTTTAGGGCCCAATTCATAGCTTCCGAAAAATTGAGTAATTTTTTTTGTCATTTCTTTTTTGCTCATTGCACCTCAGGCACGCTAGTTAGCCCATTCGTAACAATTTCGGCGAAAAACGAGACACATTATTTTTTGGGTTTTCCTAGGAAGGGCCTATTCGGGCACACTTTAGGGCCCAATTCATAGCTTCCGAAAAATCTCGTAATTTTTTTTGTCATTTCTTTTTTGCTCATTGCCCCTTAGGCACGCTAATAGGCCATATATATGAATTTAGGCGAAAATCGAGACAAATAATTTTTCAGAAAATCCTATAATGTATTAATATGGGTGCACACTGTATCGCCAAATTCGTAGCAACAATAAAAAAATTATGAACATTTTTTTCAGGGGTTCTTTGCTCATTGCACCATAGTCACGCTAATTAGGATAATGGTAATGAAGCCATCTAGCTTCATTTTTTTTCAGCTCCCAGGCTATCCTATACCTAAACGTCAAGGCAGCCTTCCTTGTCCACGACGTATATCTGAGCACCTCCGAGCGAGCAATGTAGTCCATGTACTTGAGGACGTAAATCCCGCAATCATGACTGTTATATTGCTTTGGTCGGTCCTGTATCGTCTCGACCGTCCAAGGATCTACCGTCGAATTCCTGGTGATGGATTCCCCCGAATAATCTCGGCACGCTAGCGAGAAGATAGTAGTCTGCATCCAACAATAAAAAAAGGTCATCAATATATGTTACGATAAGAATATACTATGAGCCAAGGTCAACCGATAAAAACTAACCACTGCAGTGATGTACTCGCTGTATGTCTGTGCCAGCGACCGAAAGGGAGAGTCCTCCCGTAGGCTATCGTATATGTTGACCGCTCTGTTCGCTGGATAGAGAACTAATAGGAACCAGTGGTGTTCGTGATGGCAAGGCATCATGACAAGGTTCGCATGAGCAGCGTGACATTGATTCTCTGCGGTCAACAGGGCTAACAAGTTTCCAGCTGGTTTCCACTTACCCATGCCTGCCCCTCGCCTCCTCGATTCTGTGAACTCCCTCATGCTGGTCACCATTAATGGGACAAGATAAGTGGGATACATGTTAAGCTTCAAATCTTCGCGATGGTTATAACGTAGCTCTCTAATCCGGAGCAGATCTATATAAGCGTTCATGACAAAATTTGAAATATCTGTCTCCGGTGCCAACATTCTCACATCCGTGTGACCTAGCAATGTTCCAAGAGGAAAGTCTGTTGAATCGTTGACAGGCTCAGGCCCGAAGTAGTGCCGGTCGATCCAACCCCGCTTCCATCGCCCCAATGGCTTTGTCGCTTGTCCTTTATCCGACCGGTTGCTTGGGCGCGAGGCCTGGATTCCTACTTGGGTCACCTGACTCTGGCGCTGAGAGTCGTACGTGTCAGGAGGCAAGCGACTAGACGGCTCCCAGAATTCACTCTGGGGCACAAAGTCGTACGTGTCAGGAGGCAAGCGACTACACGGCTCCCACACCTGACTCTGGGGCTGAAACCCGTACGCGTCAGGAGGCAAGCCACTAGACGGCTCCCACACCTGACGTTCGGGCTGTGGGATGTACGCGTCAGGAGGCAAGCCACTAGACGGCTCCCACACCTGACTCTGGGGCTGGGGCTGAGAGCCGAACGGGTCAGGAGGCAAGCGAGTAGACGGTTCCCCTTGGTAACCCCGGTACGCAACACCAAAGTTGTGAAGATCAGTCTTGTACGACTCAACGGAGCTCTTGAAACTGTCAGGCGCATGCGCGACATACCAGTCAAACCGCTCGAGCTGCTTGAACATCTCAGTGCCCTTGTCAACCTACAAACATGCATAGAAAAATCACCGTCATCATTTCAGGCATGGTCGAGAAGGTGCGCAAATCAATATTGAAACGACACTCAAGCTGACTTACAATGCTCAATGCCCAGAACTGGTCATAGACCTCACGTGGCGCGTACGATGACGTCCTCACTTCGGAAGGGCGATTCACCCTCGTGCGCGTCACCCTGAGAAACCACTGTAAGTATTCCTCAGTACTGGTGCCGTCGTCCTTGAGCGATACAAGGCTATCATACGTTTCCTGCCAGGTATTCCACTGATCCACCTCGTCACCCAACAAAATCAAGGCATTAGCCACCTCGAAGTTCGGCCCTCGACCACCCCTGTATGGCCGCATGTCTACAGCGAGTTTTGGAATCCCTTGTGGACAGCCAGCTTGCTTCATAGCTCGATCGGGCATCTGAAACTCACATACTTCGAAATGAATAAGTGGCACCCGAACCAAACCTGCCAGCACGTACGACACCGGCAGTTGCCAACACGTCTCATCCAACCGATGCATCACCTTCCCATATGGCTGCCACGTCACCAGGGATGCATCCATCATATCTAGTTCCCCCCGATAGAACATTAGATTGTGGTGAGGGTCTACCCGTTTAGTCCGTCTGGGCCTAGGCCCCCAGGCCCACACCCTAGGCCACGTCTCATCGGAATCAGCTACGGGCTGTGGACGACCCGTGGGTAGCCTCTCGTAAGACCAAACCTGTGAATGCAAACATAATATGGAATTAGTTATTAATCACGAATATATTGGCACGTCAACGAAGAATATTAATGCTCAAACCTGTAACAGAGTGATGCAGGCGGCAATGGACTTGGCACCCTTTCTCGTAGCTTTGTGCAATGCTCGATATAGGTGCGCAAGGACAGCTGAACCCCACGAATACGAGTATACCTCCCCAAGATCCTCCAAGAACACCAAATACTTCGGATGCACCGTGTTTTTTTTTTGCGTCGGAAGTAATATAGATCCAATAATATACAAAAGGAATGCCTTCGTATACACCGAAAAATCATGAGGAGTGTATTCATCCGGTAGCTCGCCGTACTGCTCTCTCAGCCATTTAAGTTTTATGCCGTTGGTTGTAAGAGCTTCCCTTGGAATTCCCGGAAAATACTGCATAGCCATCTTCGCTATGGATGCAGACCCATTACTCGAAGTAATGGGTCTACCGTGACATGGGATTCCAAGTATAAATCCAACGTCCTCTAATGTAATAGTCATTTCACCAAACCGGAAGTGAAATGAGTTCGTCTCGCCCCTCCATCGTTCAACTAGAGCAGATATAAGGCAATCGTCGTGCCGAGCCCAAATCCCGCAATCGGTGAACACCGTCAAATTTTGATCTCGCAGTAGTTCTATTTGTTCCTCATTCAGTACCCACTCGGAATGGCCACTTGTGCTTTGACGTGTTTCCAAAACACCCCTATCGACACCGTTAAATACGTGCCTCGCGACGTGGTCATCGTCATCGTATAGGATTGATGTATCATGAGGTCCAGGGTTGAAATCCATATCTGTAAGAACAAAATATAATCGTACATTAACTTAGCGTCCATAATATTTACATTCCAAAACTGTAACTGAATCGTTAACCTAGCTTACCAACGCAATAACAATAGTCATTAAATCATTACTTTAATGTATGAAAACCATTCCTCACTTCCAACGACTCCGAACGCTTAATAACCCTAGCCGCCTTCTCTAGGGTTTGCTTACATTTACGGACTGAGCAGTCATTCGAAAAAGTTGAAAGGGGCAAAATTACGAAAATACCCCTCTCGGGCGGCGAATTACCAAAATGCCCCTGGCATCGGGAAAAATCTCAAAAGTGCTTTAAGACGCTATTCTAAGGTTGCTGAGTTCATCCTTGGTCTAAAAAGCATTTTAGGGATTTTTTGTCAAAAAAATCCCGAACCGGTGTCCGGATCGAGCGCTTAAAAGCCCGTTCGGCAAGAAATTGCTACCGGCTTCGGAATGGCCCGGATTCCTGGGGAATGGCACTTCCCAGTCTTCGCTAGGGTGTGCTTACATTTACGGACAGTATTGACGCTCGAAAAAGTTGACAGCGTGAAATTACGAAAATACCCCTATCGGGCGGCGAATTACCAAAATGCCCCCTGGCATCGGGAAAAATCTCAAAAGTGATTTAAGACGCTATTCTAAGGTTGCTGAGTTCATCCTTGGTCTAAAAAGCATTTTAGGGATTTTTTGTCAAAAAATCCCGAACCGGTGTCCGGATCGAGCGCTTAAAAGCCCGTTCGGCAAAAAGTTGCAACCGGCTTCGGAATGCCCCGAATTCGTGGGGAATGGAACTTTCCAACATCCTTAGGGTGTGCTTACATTTACGGACTGAAAAGACGTTCGAAAAAGTTGAAAGCGTAAAATTACGAGAATACCCCTATCGGGCGGCGAATTACGAAAATGCCCCCTGGCATCGGGAAAAATCTCAAACGTGCTTTAAGACGCTATTCTGAGGTTGCTGAGTGCATCCTTGATCTAAAAAGTAGTTTAGGGATTTTTCGTCAAAAAATCCCGAACCGGTGTCCGGATCGAGCGCTTAAAAGCCCGTTCGGCAAAAAATTGCTACCGGCTTCGGAATGGCCCGAATTCATGGGGAATGGAACTTTCCAACATCCTAGGGCTCTCAAAAAAATTTCGCGCGAAACCGCGCTAGCTTGATATTTTAAATTAGACTGCGAAGTTACAAGGTTGCGCGTATCAGTTAACCCCTTTCCAGTATTTGAAAAAATCTGAAATTTTTACCTGATACAGATCTTTTAAAAATAACTAGGGTCTCTTTTTTGCACTTTGGCAAAATCTAGCTCTAGCTATTTTTTATAAATTCGTGAAAAATCATAATTTTGACGGCCTAAAAAATCGCTATTTTCGAATCTTTCGAATGTAATACCCCGATTTGTAAAAACGTAATTTTGACGCCCTAAACACGAATTTTAGGCTATGGTAAGAACAATTTAAGCGTAACAACAATTTAAATAAACATTGAATTATAAGAAAATTCAAAATACTTACTTGTTTTGACTTGAAAAAAATGACGAAGAAATCCACCGATCTTCTTCTAGCGGTTATCCACCGATCTTCTAGCGTAAATTTTTTTTCGCTCGTATTGTTGTGGAGATTATGTAGGTGAGATAGGGAGACTGATGAGAGTGTAAGAAATAATTCGGGGGAAGAGGGTTTTTATAGGCAGAAAAGTGAGCCGTGAGAGGGGGGGGGGCCAAAACAAACAAGCAAATTGGAGGGAGGAAGGTCTGCCGAAGGGGGGGTGGGGGTCTAGGGAAAAAATTGGACAAGTGGGGAATGGGGTGGGGGTCTGGGAAAAAATTTGGACAAGTGGGGAGGGGGGTGGGGGCCTAGGGGGGGGGGAATAAACAAGTGGGGAGGGGGAAGAGGGGTGGGGGCCAAGGGGAAATTCGGGTGACTGCCCCGAAGGGGGGAGGGGGGGGCCAAGGGAGGGGGTGGGGACACGGGGGGGGGGGGGGGCCAGGCAAAAAAGGCCGGGGGAAGAGAGGTGGGGGCAGGCAAAAAAGGCCATTGGGCCACCTGGGCCAATCGCATGAAAGTCAGGCGATTGGCTTTGGGCCAATCGCCTGACTTTCATGCGATTGGCCCAATGCCAATCATCACCCCTTTTCGCCATAAATGGCCCAGTCCAGCCGTCTTTTTTTTTTAATTTTTAAGCAATCGCTCGACTGTCAAGCGATTGGGTGGGAAAAAATATTTTTCCCACCGGTGGGTGTGTATCGAACCCCTATATATATATATATATATATATATATGGAGTTTATCCATTACTAGCGCTAGCAACTTAACCCAAGTTGCTAGCGCGATCTGGCCGTCCACGAGCGAGAATGGACGGCCAGATCGCGCGCCACGACCGCCTTTTTTTCACAGTCCGCTACATAGTATAGCGGACGGTAAATTATCGTCCGTTACATAATGTAGTGGACGGCCAAATCGCGCTAGCAACTTGCTAGCGCTAGCAATGGATCACAACCATATATATATATATATATATATATATATATATATATATATATATATATATATATAGTATAAGACATGTGAGATTCAAATCCTTGGTAACATATTCAAGTGACATATCATGTATGAAATTGCGAGACGACATTTACTCTTGGAACACTAGGGCCTGCATTTTACCGTAGTCTCTATATTGTCAAAGTGGACATTCATAAAGTCTGCACTTTCTATAGGCACCTTGCCTCAATCAACACTTAAATGGTTGTCCACTGCTATTTATTGTCTTATGTAATTTTTTTATTTTTTTTTATTTTACTTATTGATGCCAAGGAAAGTGGGTTCGTACCTACGTGGAGGTGCCACAAAGGCTACAGTCCGAGTCAGCTTCCAAGTATGCAAAGTGAGAGACAGTGAGAGCGGAGTAAGGGCAGAGAGTAAGGCTTCCCAGACAGGTTGTAAGGAGTGGCAGTGCTGCGAAGGCAAGGCTGAGACGAACAGGGCTGACAGTCCAAGTCAGGGTCCGAGTCGGGGTCTAATGTTACGGTCCGAAGTCACCGTCCAAAGTTATGTCCAATTTTGTGTCTCTCTCTAGAATCCAAGAGCTCTCAAATTCTAGAGTGAGAAAGTGAGTTTGTGAGAATGAGAAAGAAGTCCTTTTTTGAGTCATAAAGTCCACTATTTATAGGAAACAGTATGCATGTGTCATAAAGTGCCACATGTCGTCCCCTGGGAGTGACACGTCACCAGGTGGTCCCAAAATATCGGTTCTCCGTTGGACTATCGGTTCCTAAATTTGTGCTACCTGCCCCACACAACGTCGCTCTGACTGTCTGAGAAGACTGAACACACCATGATAGCTTGATCAGAGTAAGCATGTTGCCCAAGCCACCGATCCAAGCCCTTACTGAATCCCACAAGATGCGTCAAGAGACGTGCATAGAACCTGACAGTGGTGAAGGTTGCCCTCATAGCCAACTGCCATGCGAACTAGGTGCGATGCCCTCTAAAGACATGCTCCCGTCCCGGAGTGACCCGTGGGTCATTGTCCTGGTGGTGTCGACGATCAATGGCAACATGCACGGACATGGTTGCAGCTCAGTGCTTAGAGTCACGCAAGCCAGACCAGGCGACGATAGCTTTGTGGTAACGAGTCGATCCCGCTGCGAGGGGTCCTCGTGCCAGAGCCCCCCGTGATTATGACGGCGATGGCTTTGTGGTAACGAGCCCATCCCGTGGCGGCGATGACTTTGTGGTAACGATTCCATCCCGCTGTGAGGCGTCCTCGTGCCGAAGCTCCCCATAATTATGATGGCGATGGCGATGCCTTTGTGGTAACGAGCCCATCCCGTGGCGATGATGACTTTGTGGTAACGAGTCCATCCTGCTATGAGGGGTCCTCGTGCTGGAGCACTACGAACGGAGCCCCCAGAATGATGACGGCGATAGCTTTATGGTAACGAGCCTTTCCCGTGGCGACGATGGCTTTGTGGTAACGAGCCCATCCCACTGCGAGGGGTCCTTGTGCAGGAGCACTACGAACGGAGCCCCCCGAAAGCATGTAACATGATTGTGGTGCACGGGCGCGATACCCAAAGGCATGAGACATGATTGTGGCGCGTGGGCGCGGCGACGAACGTCGCGAGACAATACTTGGTGCCGGGGGCACATGTGATGAAAGTGGCGCACGGGCGCGATGGCGAACGTCGTGAGACAATACTTGGTGCCGGGGGGCACATGTGATGAAAGTGGCGCACGTGCGCGGCGACGAACGTCGTGAGACAATACTTGGTGCCCGAGGCACATGTTATGAAAGTGACGCCCGGGCGCGACGACGATCGTTTCGAGATAGTACCTGGTGCCCGGGGACACATATGATGGGTGGCGCACGGGCGTGGCGACGAACGTCGCGGAGACAATACTTGGTGCGAGGGCACGTATCATGGAAGTGGCGCACGGGCGCGGCGACGAACATCACGGAGTCAATACTTGGTGCCGGGGCACATATCATGAAGGTGGCGCACGGGCGAGGCGGCGAACGTCGCGGAGACAATACATGGTGTCGGGGCACGTATCATGTAAGTGGCGTAAGGACGCGACGACGAATGTCGCGGAGACAATACCTCATGGAAGTGGCGCATGGGCGCGGCAACAACGTCGCAGAGAAAATACCTCATGGAAGTGGCGCACTTGTTGCCGGGGGCACATGTTTTGAAAGTGGCGCACGGGCGCGGCGACGAACGTCGCGAGACAATACTTGGTGCCGGGGGCACATGTGATGAAAGTGGCGCACGGGCGCGGCGACGATCGTCGCGGAAACAATACCTCATGGAAGTGGCGCATGGGCGCGGCGACGACCGTTGCTCCATGTGCGCCGTCGGCCGATGTTTTTGATGAAAAGGTGTTCGGGTGGTCTTGGCGTGACGATCGTGCTACAGTGAGTCACATTGCCGCAAAATAAAATGTGTCTAAGTCGCGTACAAGGCGCGCGGAGCGAAAAATGCACGTGACTTGAGCGTGCGCGCGCTGACCGGTTCGATGCGTTGAAAAGTTGACTGTTGAATTTGTCAACGTGTTTGCACGAAGCGGGAACCCCAGTGGGCCCTTGGGTCCGACCAAGATAGGTTGGGAACACTCATACCGCTCGGCGCCCCTTTCTTGTGTCTGATATGCCTTTGATGTGGCAAATAAGTAGGCAGGTTTTCTCCTATTTCAGAAGGTCTTGGAAATAGGAAATGTTTCCTCTCTATTGCCCTATGAAATCTAGTGTGAGAGTGTTGAAACTTGTTGAAATCATCCACTAGGGTGAAAGTTGTCTCAAAGCCTAAGATCGACTTCAACGATACATATCTTTTTCCAAGGAAGAAGGCTTTTGGTGGCAATTATTTTTTTCTCATTTTCTTTCAAGTCTTATCTTTTTTGTGGTGGGATAGGATGAACGCGCTCAATAGATATCTACCATAATATGTAGGAAATCCAATGTGAGTTGCTTAAATAACTCTTAGTAGCTATTTTTACAATGGTTATTATTTTCACTTTTGTGGATCTGAATTTTTGTCTTACTGTAATTATTCTTTTTAGGAAAATTAATTTGACGTGCATTGTTGTAGGGTTAAACTTCTGGTTGTGGTCCTCTTCACAAAAAGAAAATGTTTTCCTCGTGAAGTCCTCAAAAACTTATAACCGCGCAACTAATGGACACACATGCGGAGAAAAAAGGGAATGGCACACGGTGATTACTTTGTCCAGTGAATCTGCTTAAAAACATAGCTCGATGACTCTACGCCTCTGACCAGAGGTATGCTCTGAGCTTAGTGCATCTTATATGTTTTTATAGTAGCATTCCTTACTCCTCGCTCTACTTGCATATACCTCATCTGGTATAAAAGTCTAATTGGTCTCTGTCTCTTTCTCTCTCTCTTGTCTTTGACGTCGGGTGCGGTCTTCCTCCACACCGTATGTATCTGACACATTCATTTTTGTCTACCTTCTTTCAGTTTTATAAAATGGTATTGAAAGTGTTACATGAGCAGTGATACAAGGTTAAAACAATTCAAAGGGAATAACAACTCTTGTAAGATGGGTTTGCGTCCTTTTGGAATTTTCTGTGAAGAAGGATTGTAGAATAGGCTTCTTTCCTTTTCGAAATTGTTGTAAACAAGTTTTGCTCATTTAAAAAGAAGAAGAAGATAAACAATGCTTACAAGTGGAGTAGATACACACACACAGATAGCTTACTTATAGATAGTTTGTGATGGCGTGGCCTTACTTTAGATAAGAATATGGTGGTTCCCACCTTTGGTCCGTGAAGCTGACTCCAATATGACATGACTTATTGTAAGCCTAGTGTTTGTTTTAATGCAGGGTACCAATATTTTTAAAAGTTTGTTTTAGAGACCATTTTACAAACCAATTGTGGGAACTCTATAACGAGTTACCCCATTCTTAAAGGGCTCATTGCTAGAGTGTGGACTATAAATCCTGAAAGGATAGTAAGTGGCTTACTGCAGACCAGAAAGTTGATGCCTTCAAAACGCCAATCTACTTATTATAGGGCCATAATCCAAGGTGTGTAGGAAACATTCAACTTTAAATATTTCTCATGAGAGCACGCCAAAATAAATTAAAATGGATTTCATGTTGAAACAAATGTTAGTAGAATATACAAGAATACTAAACTTTTTCAAATTTAAAAGAATAGCCAAATAGCTTCTTTCATTGAAAGAAGAGGATGTGTGTCGTAATATTGTGTCGTTTATTTGACGAGCTTCAACTTGATGCTTCATTTGAGATGATATTTTTTACAATGCATTTTGGTATATTGGCAATATTTCCACTTTGGCAGGTTTCAAACGAAGCTTCAACCCCGAGTCATTGTGTAATACATAGTTTATATTAATTGGTCTTTTTGAGTATACTCTTTTTTTTAGCTTGAAATTGGGAAAATCTGTTGGTTACGGATGGAAGCTTTTTAAGAGAGTTATTGTCACGCTGTTTCTCAAAGCGAACTAGGCCACTAAAAAAATAAAAATCTTGAGCATGAGAATGATTCGGTTATAGCTTAGGATAAACTTTATAGAGAAGTTTAGGGAGGTAGGAGGTCCATGTTAATGGTGCCCTTAGCTATTCTCTATTATCGAAGAATGGGTGGATGCGATGTTTTGACCGGCCATTGTTGTCCAGAAATTTGAAGGTCGGAAGCTACGGCCCTGTACGCTTCATATTTGTTTTATGTTTTCATTTTTTGTTTTCATTTTCATGATTTTCATATTCAGTTTGAAAATCCGTTCCTTTTATCATTTTCACAAAAAAAAATTTAGCTATTTTTTCTTATATTGGGTTAAGTTTGAGTGAAAAACTGAAAACACCTTTTAGGTGTTTTCAGTTTTACTATTTGAGTAATTTTATCCAAAACGAAAACAGAAAATAGTAAAAGTAACAAAAATTCTTCATCATCATTGCTAAAAACAGAAAACGAATATAGTAAGCGTACGGGCCACATTTCTACAAGGGAAAAAAGGCCTCATATACAAGGAATTTGATGGAGCAATTTAGTTGAATGGGGGCGTGTTAAAGACATCTGTTGTTCTGCACGTCCGTGTAGGGGTGTTAATTGGGAGTTGGGTTTTTCATTTTGCAGTCAGCATAATAATGCCATTTCTCTTATCCCATGCTATTTTTACCTATTAGGAGCAATGGTATGCCCCCATTACATTGTTTCATGATTTTGTCAGATTATATCGTGAATATGATTTTACAGACCAAAGACATGCATGTTGATTTTATTAGCAAGTGCAACTGGATCGTCTTCATATCTTTTTCTAATATTATGGTCTTTCTCTATGAAATACTGGGCAGATATAGCTGGTGCTGTATTCTTGTTTTCGG